>JACXGK010002493.1:30457-53992 GCA_016801125.1 Novumbra hubbsi | reverse complement strand
CCGTGAGCTGTTGAGATAAGCACAAACAATAAACCACACCGGGTGTGGCTAGAAAATGAACCTAAGTAGGCTCCCCAATCAGAGTCAACTGAATGCAGCTGCTCTGACTGGGGAGCCCACAATGGCATGAAGAGGGCTAGAGGCCTCACAAAAAGTCTTGCCCTGAAATGGCCAGGGGCTCGCAGCCAGGGCATGACATTTTGTGGTCGAGATTTGGAAGTTTTCTACTTTACAGAAATACACAAACGACATGTCATTCTTTGCAGCTGAATGTCCCCTAGATCATGAAAAAAAACGTAATTAATAATTCCGGAGATATAAATAGATATGTAACAGGTGTGCTTTTCGACCCAGAATTGCCTCTAAGAGGTTTCAGTCCAGATATGGAAGGCTTCTTCTTTACAGAAATACATAAACGACATGTTATTTGTTGCATAAGATTCTCCCCTACAACTTAAAAAGAACCGTAGGCTTTTATCTTTAGGCAATCCGGAGTTATGAATAGAAATGTATCGCATTGATTTTTGCTAGGAGGTATAAGAAGGCTGGTACATGCCAGGTTTCAGTGAGATGTAAAAGATGTCTGTGAACACCGTCAGGGTGAATGGAGAGGCAGAGTTTGGTCCAGCTGCTTTGCGGGTGTTACGTCACTTGAACAGTATGTTAACGTCACACTCCAGGACAGAGAGAGTTGTTGTTGTGGTGGGGGGGAGGGGGCCACTGAGGTGGGCAGTTTGAGAGTCGCTTCAGGACTGTCCCATTGTCTTTCAAGTAGAACTGATTCAAGGTTGTTGTCCATCAAGTTGCTGATCTGTCCAAGGCCCCTCCAGACAGAAGCAGAGTTGTTAGCTGAGCACTGCTGTTGTAATCTCTCAAAGCACAGCAGTGGCCAAAAGGTTTGAAAATGTATTGGTTTACACAAAGTGTGCTGCTGTAGTGTTTCTAGATTGTTTTGTCAAATGTTGCTATTGTGTGGTATGAAGTATAATAACAAGCATTTCAAAAGTGTCAAAGGCTATTATTGACAGTTACATTAAGTACATGCACAGATTCAATATTTGTTGACACTTTTTCTTAAAGATTTTTCTTATCTGCAATTCACCCTGACATGCCGTACATTTAACTTCTGGGCCACATCTTGACTGATGGAAGCCCATTCTTGCATAATACTCAAACAGCATGGCAGAGTTTTCTCTGGCCTTGTCCTCATCAACGCTCTTACCTGTGTTAACGAGAGGCCGGTTTTGTGGTAGCAAGGCGGAAATGCAGTAGAATTGTGTCCTTGGCCCCACTCCTGAACACTGTTTGCTTTTCCAACCTTAGCTGTCTGAGTTTAGCTATGAACCAGGGTTTGTCATGTTATAACTCACCCTGGTGTGTGATGGTATACAGAAGTCCTGACAGAAGCTGATGTATGACGTCACAGCCTCTGTGAACTCATCCAGACAGTTGGTAGCAGTCCAGAAAACATCCAAGTCAATACAATCTAAGCATGCCAGCAGATCCTCCACAGTCTCACCGGTCCACTGCTTCGATGTCTTCACAACAAGTTTACAGAACTTTAATTTCCCCCTGTATGTAGGTATCAGGTGGACCATGACGTGGGCAGAGTGACCCAGTGCAGCGAGGGGGATAGCATGATAGGCACCGCTGACTGTCGTGTTGGCGTGATTGAAAATGTTCTCCCTCTGGTCTGGCTTTTAATTAATTGTCAGTATTTGGGGAGATCATGGCTGATGTTTCCTTTTTTAAAGTCCCTGAGGACAATAACTAAGGAGTTCGGGTTTGTCCGCTCCGCACCCGGTATCTGGTCGGCGTGCATGCACTGTGCCTCCTGCACGTTGGCCTCCGGTGGAATGTAAACACCAACCAGAATAAATTAAACAAACTCATGGGTTGAGTAGAAAGGTCTACAGTTGATGTAGAATGATGCCAGATCAGGAGAACAGTGCTGTTGAATGACTGTCACATCCTTAAACCAGCCACTGTTAATGTAAAAACAGATACCTCCACCTTTCATTCTGAGGGCGAGAACTGTGTCCCGATCCGCTCTGAAGAGTGGAAAGCCTGAGGCACCATTTTGGTTTCAACAAATAACTAATCAGAAAATTTTAGCCTATGATTAAATGCAAACTAATTAATTCATATTATTTTATATTTTAATTTTTAACACAAAATCTGAAGATGGGCTTCTTTGGAACAACCATGGCCTTCATGGGAACACTTTGTGGTCCAGACTTTTCACATATATTATGATATAACTTATCCTGAAATGCAAATATGGTCAGATGAGATTCATCTTCAATTACCTCCACTTACAATTTCTTTTTTTTAATAAACTGTGCTGTAGATAGAGGAGGATATTTGGCCATTTCTGTTTGTTGTGAGCTTAATTAATATGTATGCTTAGCATTAAACAAAGTATACAGCTTCAATAAGAATATTTTACTAACATGAACAAAGCATTATTCTAAGCTTGATCGGACAGGGAGGCTAATAATTTGTGCCATTAGCCCCCAGATTTTAAGAGTTTAAGAGATGAGATGAGAGCAATGATATAAATGGTGTTCTGTTCTAGAAACCATGCTGAACTTAATTGTGCCAAATCAACAGCATAATTGGTGGTAGAGAGAACATATCATACATACCCAGTGTTACCAATCAAATCTAGGATGATTGAGGGGATCAAATTGATGTTGCTCTCATGGTTCAAGTTATATCTTTAATCACATCAAACCTCTTTTTACCAACCTAAAAACGTAGTTAAATAGTTCTCCACTTCCACTGTGCCTTGGATGTAGTCCTCTCTTCCTTGCTTGAAGCAAACCCAGCCCTAAGATCATCAATATCATGTGCCACCTGCAGTATTATTGCATCTTATATAGGTCCACTTGTTGTATCAGCATGCAATGAGCCCTTAAGCCAATATCATATAACATCCCCATGTCCTCCTACGACTAACACTGCAACCTACCCAACACTTTCCAGGAGGTTATGACTGTGTCATTTTTCAGCCTTTAGCTTTACCTCAAACTCAAACTGCATTCTACATTAGGAAAAGTTACAGGCCATGGAGCCATTTCTGAATGCCTCACATTTGTATTTTCAACGCATGCATACAAGATACAAGAAAAAACATATAACGTCATCGACATCGTAACTGAACATCTGAATGAATCCAAAAGAATAAGGAAGTTGCTGGATGGAAATTGGAGGCCAAGTCAAAACCTTGTATTTTTCAAATAATTCCTGAATCAGGGAATATCGTTTCCATAAAAGGGTGTACATGGTCTGGAACATCTGAATGAATCCAAAAGAATAAAGGAATTGCTGTAACTGTACGCAGGTGACCAGTCCAGATGCATCATGGAACATAAAAGAACAGTAAGGCACAGAGGACAAAAAGCTGCCCTATTGATCTTGTCTCAAGAAAATATATTTGTTTAACCATGACTGAAAACACATTTTCATTTACAGCGACAACCTGGGAGCAGTTAGGGTCAAATGCCTTTCTCAGGGAAAGATAATTTCTCACCTTCATGGCAGTCAGGGATTGATATAGTAATCTTACAATTTCACTTTATACGGTAAGTGTAGCCTGTGGTGTAAATAGTTATGGAATATTCCCTCCCTTCATACAATCATGGTCCCCTTTTGGGTCCACACATACATCTAGAAATGAACAACAGCAGTCTGTTGTGCATGATATTTCTCCAATGGCATTTTAATTATTTTTCACATGTCTATTCTTCTATGAAAATTCAGGAAATCTGACTATTTTACAAACTATTCCTTCCTTGCGCAAGAATTTGGCTACTGTGACCATCTGACGTAAACTACCTAACTAATTCCAAAAAGTGCTTCCAAGGACCTAACCAGGACCAAGAAGTCAGACCTCATCCTGATCACCAGTCACTCTGTCTACCAGTCAGACAGGATCAACTTTTAAGCTAAAAAGCCATTTGCGTCTATTTCCCAAAAACCTGAGATAGAGTGCTGGACAATTTTTACTCTCAACTCCAGCTACTGTATAAGGTGTCAGAGACTTGTCAGAACTATGGTGGAATGAGGCTTCTGCTCGCTGTGGAATGCTCCATTGCTGGGAGCTTTGAAAAAGTGGCTAAAATTCCATACTGAATCTAAAATGTAGTTAGCTCTTAGCCCACTCTTAATTCAAATGTGTGTATGTTTGTTGATTTGGCAATACCACACCAATCTGTTGGTGCAGTGGTCAGCATATGTGTCTTTGTATCTAAAGCTTGAGAGTTCAAATCCAGGTAGATCGTTTGAGAAAAGACTTGGTATTTTCATCAACATTCCTCTTGAAGTCAACTTCTAGACTTTTGAACGAGTAAACAACTCTGCTAATATTAACTATGTTATACAATGCTATTAATTAAGCTATTATATTGGGTTCTGTAATGAGGCACATAGTGAATGATGTGTCTCACTGTTTAGAACTGATAATAATATAAACCCTTTAACACGTGTGTTTTCTTGTTTGTAAACTGGCTTGCCTTTCCAAAGTGATGCAAAGCCCAGGATTCAGAACTACTTTGTACAACTCAGGAAGAACAAAATACACACTCTGTTATAGCATCCAAAGGTTGATGACATTTAGGTCTTGTTAATAACTGTCTGCATCTGATTAGTGCTGTGTGAAAAGCACTGAAAAGACCCCACAAGATGTTTTCATGAGAAAATAGTAGTGTTGACAGTTTCACAAATTATCTGCGTTCATAAACAGAGTTGCTACATTAATTGTATTTAATTAAAGAGGTCTATAATATAAAAGGTCATGTAAAATGGGAATTGTTTAAATATAAATATATTCTCTCTGCAGCATTGAGTAACACACACACAAAGTACCAACATTTGTTTCAAGTTACCCTTAACACCTAAACATAACCACTTGCCCCTACCCCCCTACCTGTAACCCTCAACATCAGTCCTAACCTTTAAAAGTCTGCACAAGGGATTGTGATTCAATGTCACCTGTTTTGGGGCAAATTAGTGACAACAACTGCACTGAAGATGCAACAACAAGACAACCCCTAAAAGGTTGCCGCTTTGATTCCTCTCAGCACATTCAGGTTGCACAGGTAGTCCAACTCCCCCAGGATGCACATCCATACCTGCAGTCGGCAGAAGCACTGCACAATTGGCAGGTCCGCGATCGGTGCCCGGTTTTCTACAGATGTGACAGACATGAAAGAGTCAAGAAACACCGTAGTGAAAGATATGCTGCCTGCAACATCATCCAGCATGACCAGTTTAGTGGTGGGTCAGTAATGGTCAGGAGAGGCATACAGTGGAAAGAACAAGTATTTGATACACTGCCGATTTTGCAGGTTATCCTACTTACAAAGCATGTAGATGTCTGCAATTGTTATCATAGGTACACTTCAACTCTGAGAGATGGAATCTAAAACAAAAATTCTTAATTCTTAATTATTTTATACATCAGAAAAGCAGAACTTAATATTTGGTACAAAAACCTTTGTTTGCAATTACAGAGATCATACGTTTCCTGTAGTTCTAGACCAGGTTTGCACACACTGCAGCCGGGATTTTGGCACACTCCTCCATACAGACCTTCTTCAGATCCTTCAGGTTACGAGGCTGTGGTTGGGCAAAACAGACTTTTTAATTTGTTTTATTAATTTATGTTACAGTAGCAGTATTTTTATTATTACTACATCATTTAGTTAGAATATGGCATTATTGTTATTATTATTACTTTAACAACTGTTGATCTGTACTTTAAGTAATCTTATCACATTTATGGTCACAACAATTAACATTGTTGCACCATTAAAAACTGTAATATATCTATCCAAAGATGGTAGAGTAAATATATATTTTAACACTCTTACCAAGTATCTAGATTCAACCATGAATAACATGAATAGATAGACCACTAAAAACCAAACAAAAATCAAACAAGAAATATCCTGCCTCGTTTAGATTCCAACTCCAATTTACTGAAATAAAATGACCCAATGACTATGAAGCAACTGTGCAGACATGTTTTTGGTATTTTCATCCATATCAGATGAACCATCTGGAAATTACATTATATTTTACACGGGTTTGTTTGCATTGGTAGTGCATGCACAAGATAGCGGTCCATTTTAAATTGTTTTCTGGTGTCGAACAACATGAGGACCTGATAAACATCAAAGCACGTCTCCATCATGAGGGGGATCAGACTAAATTGATTAAAGAAAAAGCTAAAGCATCAGGCGTGCCACAATAAACAGTTTGGTATATTAGGAATAAGGTTGGAGGCACCAGCAGGCTCAGCAAGGGCAAATGACTTGGTAAGACCCAAGGAAACCTCTACTTTTAACAGAAAGACAGAAAAAGAACCCTGACAGAGGCAGATGGGATTTGTCCACCACACCTATACACTGGTGCAGGCACAACACCTGTAAAATGTACTGTGGTTGTCGGACATGCACAGATGTTAATGACACCGTTAATCTTGTCCTCTTTGATGTAACCAAATGCCTTTACAGCACTTCGTCATGTAGCAGCAACTAATGACTTTTCAGGGCCAGAAACTGAAAAGAATTACAGTATTCTTGTGGAAATATTCATTAATGACCTTGGATAAGATATCTCAGTGCATTGTGATTTATATCTGCAACACTGATAAAAACTAAGTGTTTATTATGTCGTAGCTAAAGGATTTCCAATGACACAGTCGAAACGGAATGTCCAGTCTTTCAGAACATTTAAAACAAATCTGTTAAATAGAAACATCGAAACAGCATCTCCTTTTGCAAGTATATTAACAAATCAAGTTCAAAGTGTAAATTTTTTGGGATCTACGATATAAGGAAAAAACTGTTAAAAAGTGCATGTAGATCATGCATAAAAAAGGAATACAAGAGGGATCAGAAAAAATTGTTTACTCTATATCTGCTTTTTGGAGTGTAGGTTTTAGTTAAGATGTATGAGAAGTAAGAAATCGTTCTTCTTAAATGCAAAGTTGAGTTGCTTACTAATAAACTTTATCACTACCTAACTGGTGGGCTACTTGGGCACGTGTAATCTGTTTACAGCCAAGTAGGACAAACCAGAACAAACCAAACCTAGAAGCACCTCTGCTGTCATACCCTGACCGTCACCTCCTGGCACACAGACATGCCCAGAGGTCCCACCATGGTCAGGACCTGACACCCATAACACACACAGATTCCCAGAGGCCCCACCATGGTCAGGACCTGACACCCATAACACACACAGATTCCCAGAGGCCCCACCATGGTCAGGACCTGACACCCATAACACACACAGATTCCCAGAGGCCCCACCATGGTCAGGACCTGACACCCATAACACACACAGATTCCCAGAGGCCCCACCATGGTCAGGACCTGACACCCATAACACACACACAGATGCCCAGAGGCCCCACCATGGTCAGGACCTGACACCCATAACACACACAGATGCCCAGAGGCCCCACCATGGTCAGGACCTGACACCCATAACACAGGAGAAGTAAAACCAAGAGACTTCAACTACGCCACCAGTATATCGTAACATTTGAGTCATTAAACAACTTTGTCTTTTCTATTTTAAACACTTTGCGTCATTGAGCCAGCAAACACATTCCTTGAATTTTAGTCCATACACCCTCTTTCTCCATCATTTGGCTGACCTTTGCTGTATTGGAAATGCATTGGCTTGAGTAAGAAAAGTTACAGTCATCGGTGTACAGATCGTACAAAGGAGAAGATAACATCCTTGGGGGAGCACATGTTAGTGGGCCGTTTATCCAATGTCCATTATCCATTTCCACACATTGACCCTTGGTCCTATAACAAAAAAAAACATCTAGAATCGACACCAGGCCTCTAATGAAAAACACCAGGCCTCTAATGAAAAGTAATCGGTCAACCTCAAAACCAAGGTTGTATTGGATTGGATTGAACGGGGAATATAAATTAATAAAATATACCATTGAATAACATTTAGCGCAGTAGGAAATAATGTCCGTGTTATATGACTGGAGCCTTAGACATTGCATTAGACAGTATGAAAGACTATAACGAAACATTAAATAAGATATGGAGAGGTATCTTTCTGATCTTTAGAAGTTTTGATGAAGACAGAATATTTAGTAAACTGCATCTGATTAACCATAATTCAAGTTCTCTACTTTTAGGGGCAGGATAGAATCCAGGGAAGTGCTGGTTCAGCATCTGGCAGTGTTCACCGACAACCAAGTTCACCAACACCATGCTTTGACCATGAGAAGTCCTACAAGAAATTTGACTGGCAGAAACAATTTCAGCATGAAAATTACCCCAAATACTCAGCAAAAATGTTAAACGTCTACAAAAAGCAAACAGACATAATTACCACCTTTAAGTCCTGACCTGAAGAAGCACAAAAAGCAGAAACAGGTAGCAAACAAACTTAATGACTCACAGCAAATCCTGCAAGCTTGAAACCATTTATCAGAGGACTACATGAAAACATATTTGCTTTAAACAATTTTGTAAGATGGTTTTGACAGTTATAGTTATACATTTGCTTCTTCCTACCGGAGCTACTCAGATAAAATTAGTAACCCACATTTAGCCCATACTGTTTTAGCCCTAGACGGTTTTACGGATTGGTAAGGATTCACATAGTCAGTGATTGTTAAGGCTTGGTCAGAAAGTCAGGACACCAGGGAATTGTCAGAGGCTCGGAACCACAGCTTCTAGTGGACTCATGTCTGCTGAATAAAAAGTACAAAACCTGACACTAATCGGCATTGCTACTACCACTAAGCTAATTAGGAGCCGCCACGGTCTAATCTGATCTGGTTTGACTTGGTCCAGTAAATTAATAGTTGCTTTTGGTAAATGCTGTTATCGGTGTTGTGGAGTAAGGGCCTGTCTGCACAATGAAAAGATAATGTGTGTTCAAGAGAAAATGGAACTGATAGTCACCTCCTTAAGGCTGATATACAATGTTTATGCATAGACATACACACACCCTTTCATGACACCAACTTGCATAAGTTTTTCATATGTGTGTTTGGTTCAGTATATAAGAAGTCTGAACTCCAGCTAAGCCACATTCATCGGTTGGATTTCAGAACTGACCATGAAGTGTTTTGTAATTGTGCTGGGGTTTGCTGTTTTTGCTGAGGGACTTGTCAGGTTAGTATCCCAACCTGTACATACAGTACACCAGATCACTTTAAAAGTACAGTTTCTCACTTTCTCCGTTTTTCATTCTTTCCACTTGTTAATTTTGTCAAAATCTTCTCTACAGAAACCTAATTTTCTATCTTTCTCTCATATTCACTGATAACTCCATATTGTGTTCCCTCTTTGCATGTGCCATATTTTAATCCATGCACAATCTTACTGCATATGTGTGCTTAATTCCTAGGGTCCCTCTGGTGAAGCGTAAGTCAATCTGCCAGAAAATGTTGGAGAAGGGCAAACACCTGCCCTACAAAGACCCCGCCCTCAAATACTATCAAGATGAGTTTGTAACCATGAACATCAACAACTATGATGACGTATGTGCATGTTTTAATACACAAGCCAATGTACAGTCTAGAACGTTAACACATTTTCTATACAATTTTCAAACCCTAAACTTTATGTTATAGGCTAATGTATATATTTTTATTCTAACAATATACATTGCACAGAAACATTAGGGGAACAAGTATTCATCACAGTATAACACTAAGTCAATTAATCTTCAGGGATATTTACCTGTCTAATTATGAAGCATAAGTGGTTGTGAATGAACCGGTTTTGGTGCAAATGAAAGTGACAACAGTTGCACGAGAATGGTACAGTAAGAACAGTAAAGACAACAACCAAAAGAGAAAGTTTTGCAGGTGGTGGCCAGAGACACTCACTCTCTCTTTATCCCTCCTGACTGATTCTTCTCTAGTTCTGTGTTTTGCTAGGGTCCTTGTCACTACTGGTAGCATGAGGCAGAACCTGCAGACCATTCAGGATGCACAAGAGGGCCTGTTGTCCTCCAGTGGGACCTGTGCTCACAGCCTCTCAGCATGCAGCACGAATGGCATTTGCCAGAGAATACCATAATTGGCCGATCCACCATTGGTCTGAGGAGGCTTTCTTGGTGGGTTGCACAGACCTCCATGTGCAAGCCAACAGTACCCTGATTGGTTTTAGGTACCAGGATGAAATCCATTGGCAGGTAAGCTGGTGCAGTGGGTTTCGGGTTCCGGTGCAGTACAGCGCCTGGCCTCAGGTGGCTTGAGTGTTTAAGGTACTTCCTGGATGATGAAGGCATTGATTCCATTGACTGGCCCTCACGTTCCCCAGACCTGAATCTAGTGGAGAACCTCTGGGACAGTTTGTACCGGTGCATACAACGCCGCCAGGTAGCACAACAAACTGCCCAAGAGCTCATTGATGTCCTGATACAGGTCTGGGAGATCACCGAGGGCAACATACACAGTCTCATCAGAAACCATGCCCAGACGTGTTTGGGAGTGCAAAGAGGCGCGTATGTTGGGATTCACGAATTACAATGTTTCATTTATATTGTTTCCTTTTTTAAAGGTACCCCAGGCCAGGCCAAGATATTCAGTGATCTTCTGTCTAAATGTATTATCAGAGATATTGTCTATGCTTTCTCAACTGCATATCTGTTGTGTTTTCCAGATGACCTATTTCGGAGCCATCAGCATCGGTACCCCGCCTCAGTCCTTCCAGGTGTTGTTTGACACTGGCTCCTCAAACCTGTGGGTCGACTCCATCTACTGCAACACTCCGGCATGCAGTGAGTACAGCTGGATCCTACATGACAATGAATGCCACAACTAGCAACAATTCCAACTATGTAGTATGTGTATTACCTCCTCATCAAGACTTTTAACACACTGTATATCCCCCACCACCCTGATATTTAACCGCTGTGATTTAAGTCCACTAATATGTGTGTACCATTCTACAAATAACCATCTGGCAAACAGTACATTTGAAGTTGTTTGTGTCCCTCCTGCAGACGCTCATACAAGGTTTAACCCCCAGCAGTCATCCACCTTCCAAAACAATGGGCAGTCCTTCTACTTGCCCTACGGAACAGGTAGCCTTTATGGAGTCTTCGGATATGACACTGTCAATGTGAGTCTCACCATTGCAACTGTACAAATATTAGCCTTTGTCTGTTACAGTTAACCCCTCACTATAAGCTACATTGAGCCGAAACTTCTATTCTTCTAAAACCATTTAAAAGTGTTTCCACGACACTTCCACAAGGGTATGATGTTTGTATTTCTTTAGGTTAGTGGTCTCATCATAACTAACCAGGAGTTTGGTCTGAGCACTAACGAGCCAGGTCCGACGTTTCGTGAAGCTCAGTACGACGGTATCCTGGGCCTGTCCTACCCTTCTCTCGCAGTCGGACAAGTGACTCCCGTCATGGACAACATGATGTCCCAGAATCTTCTGCAGGCCGGCATGTTTGCCTTCTTCTTGAGCAGGTCAGGATTGAATTCTGCTTAGATAATAGCAGTGTCATATGTAAACACTAAGTCACAAGGGGGTGTGGTATATGACCAGTATATCACAGCTAAGAGATTATCAGGCACAAGGCATCTTGGAATGCCTGGACACAACGGTTAGCCAACGGTATATTGGCAAAAAATGCCAAAATGGTACGGTATGAGCAATAAGGCACCTCCAGGTTTTTTTATGCATTGCCAGTATTTCATGGCTAAGCCTCTTAGCCATGGTATATTGTCCATACACTACACCCACTGTTGACTTGTTGCCTACTTATACCACTGTTATGAAACAAATCTCTAGCTTGCAGGTGGTCTTACTTGGTTTATGGCTGGGGGGGGGGCTGTATGGTCTGTACCCATTCAGCAACAGTACAGTGAAACCGGACCAGACTTCTTAGTTTTTTACACTTAATCAGAACTACGCTTAAACAAACCACATGTGTGCAGGGGCGGCCAGCAGGGCAGTGAGCTGTCGTTCGGAGGAGTGGACCAGTCAAAGTATGAAGGCCAGCTCTACTGGGTCCCTGTTACCGCTCAGGAATACTGGCAGATTGGGATCCAAGGGTCAGGATCAACTACACCAAGCAAACCTACTGACAACATTAATAGAGTAGAACACCAGAGGTTGTGGGTTCAAGGTCCCGGGTCGAAATTGCATGCACTCACCTCTCTGTTAACAAAACAGTACAATAACAACAAAACCACTCAGATCTTACATGTTTTATAATGCTGCTGTAAATGCTAGTCTCAGTCTGTCTTTCACAATCCACACATGTCCAGGTTCCAGGTTAACGGTCAGGAGACAGGCTGGTGTGGGCAGGGCTGCCAGGCCATCGTGGACACCGGCACCTCCAAGCTGACTGCTCCCAGCCAGTTCATGGCAGGACTGGTGGAGTACATCGGAGTACAGCCGGACCAGTATGGAGGGGTGGCTATGATCCATAACAGAGTTATCCAGTACCGAACAAATTTAACCAGGATAGAACAGAAATAACCAATATAAACTAATTAACCTGTTCTGAAAAAAGTTAACCAATACCAGTACAGAACTGTTCAACCAATGCTTGCAGGTACCAGCATTTAAGCAATGCTTACCAATACCAGCATTAAACCAATGCTTACCATTACCAGCACTTAACCAATGCTTACCAGTACCAGCTGACACCCCAAACCAGTAGAAAGTACTGACTTCACAAACCAATGTAATCCAGAGGAAAGTTAGTGGAAATAAACAGAGAGATTTTATCCCACTAATGTCTGATTTTCTGTTTGTTGTTATAGTACGGAGTGAACTGTAGCCAGGTCAGCAGTCTGCCGACTCTCACTTTCGTCATGAATGGAGTGAACTTCCCCCTGTCACCCTTAGCATACATGACACAGGTGTGACAACATGTTTGACTGATGTGTGGATAGCGACTAAAACTGTCTTAATCTGCTCCATAAGACTTGTGTTTGTGACTGAACCTGTCAGTAGTTCATGTAAATGAATGTGACGTGTACATGCTTGCAGCTTGGTGCTGCGTTGAATACTGTCAACGTGTTCTTTTCTCTCCCCAGTACTACCTGGATGAGAATCCAGTTTGCTTCATGGCTATCACCCCCACCTACCTGCCATCCCAAAACGGACAGCCCCTGTGGATTCTGGGAGATGTTTTTCTCAGGGAGTACTACTCTGTCTACGACCGCACAAACAACCAAGTGGGCTTTGGCACTGCAGTCTGACCAGACTGCGAACTGGCCTTAGAGCTTGACCACCCCACACCTGAACCTCTGGCCATTCTAAAATATTATGCACAGCAATTAATCAGGTCATTTTAGAACGTCTAACCAGGGCACCTGTATGGTGGTTTCAACTCCAGCATTGCAATGAAATCCTCGTTATTCTCAGACAACCTTGGATGTAAACCCAGCTATGTTGCTGATTGAATCATTAGGCTAAGTTGCAATTCTAGTTGTAAAATAGAATGAGCTACAGAAACACAGTGAGGATAAGAGCATCTGCTTAATTATTCAAATGTTCATGTCTGGGTAAGAATCCCTGGTAAATTATGACAATTAAAATGTAAATGTGTATTTCAACAATTAAATGCATTTAATTTAAACTTTGTTGCATTGGCTACATGTGAACCATTTAGCATCTAGAAAAAGTTAAAAGATAAAAAAAACATTTTGATATTAAACAGCAACATGATCTATGCTTATGCAAAACTAAATTTGGACTGTAGGAAATTAGCTTCAAGAAACACTGAGTGAATGGGCAGATGTGCGTGTTTTTCTTATTATTTCTATTCTTATTTTTCGTGTGTTTTAAATTCTTCTCAATTTCTGAACAGTGCATTCAGAAAGTATTCACAGCTCTTCACTTCTTCCACATTTTGTTTGTGTTTACATTGAGCCTCTTTCCAGACCTAAATCACGAGTGGCGTCAGTCATCCTAAAGGAGGCTCCAATTGTCTTTCATTGCCATGCAGAAAGCACTAGTGGATATGAAATTGTTACATAATGTAGAGAAAACCAAGTACATGCAAGTTTACAATGCACATCATAATGTAAAATGCACTTTTTCTTATCTCATTCTCGAGTTGCTAAGGCAACACCGGTTTCATGCCAAGACTATGTGGAACACTAAAAGCAAACACTTTGGCTTGACATTTCTGTTCTCTTCTAGTTTCCCCTCTCTGTTTCTTCAACTGACCTACATGTCTATTACTCTGATTTGACATCAAACCAGTAAATATGTTGTATAGGACGTTGGCTGTCCTCAGTGCCTGCTAGAGTACTGTACTTTTCCACACTATCAAATAAACAAAGCACACACAAAGAAAAGCAAAAGATACAGGTATCAGATTAACAACTACATACACATTCCTAGTGTGAATAATATTTAATTACCACAGTTTTAACACAGTTGATCATGTAATGGGGTCAGCTGCTTAGGGAGAACTACTTGATAGTGTGACAGTAGATATGTTCCTCTTGGCTGGGTGCCTAGTGTCCAAGGACCAGAGGTAGCTCAGGGGTACCTTTACTTTCTGCCACACAATATTAGAAGGAAACACTTTGGCTAAACTTTTTCTTCTAGGAATTTGATGGATCATTTAATGTCTCTGGATGGTGCTTGTGTCTACACATCTGGTGTCCTTTTGAAAATGGACAATAATGGGTTCTTTTCACATGTAAACATTCATTTATCCCTTATAGGATTTTTTATTTACTCACAAGGTCTTTGTTTCATTTAGGCTTTCCCTGGCACACCTTTTTGATAACTCCTCAAATAAGCATTTGCAAATTATAGGCAAAGATATTGATAAATGTCACCTTGCCTACACATATTTACACAGTTATAAAAAACACTCAGGTAAAGTAAGTCTGCATGAAACATAGATTTATTGATTGATGAGGACTCCAATTCTACTAGACCCAATTGCCTTTTCCCCATAGTAAAAGCTGGGGTCTTGAGCTCAGCATTGTACAGACCAACTGACTGTCACATCAAAGCCTCTATCTGCTAGAATCACCTCACCTGGGTTGAGGTTATCAAAAAAAACACTTCTCTCAGTCCAGTATTTGTCTGATGTTCTACTTCCCAATCCTTTTGATATAAATAAATTGTTTCTTGTGGTGATATGCCAATTAGATATTTCAGGGTATGTGATGCTTGTATTGTGAGTATGTCTGTGCTCTTGCTGTTAGGGCTTTACAAAGTAAATTTCAAAGCACTCTATAATACATGCACATTTACAAAATAAATGTCTAAATACCATGGGCATTGATTGCTAAAGCTCTTCACGATCTGGCCAAAACACAAGGACGGGAACAAGCCTTCCATGCCAAACTTCTATAGTGTTTCAGTATGCTCTGCTGGAAATTGGACTAGATATTTTAAAGACACCTAAACAATGGAAAAGAAAGATTCATTCTCAGTCTATTGAGCATTACCAGTATTTTCTGGAATCGAGAAATGTTTGTACAAGTCTGTAGGAATGATGTCACAAACATTAACAATACTTGTAACTTGTCCTATGTTGGAATTCCAGTCATTGCCTTGACTATTTCAGCATCTTTCTCAAAAGCCAGTTTTATGGATGTAATAAGGTCATTCCATCTAAGGTGTCCCTCCCTGAGGCCATTACATTCCTTTCGTAAGCTTTCAATCATTGCCTTTGCATGATTTTCTGTCACACTGTTATAGTTCCTCCTCAGCAGGTGGTGCTGGCTCAGCTTCTGGCACTGAGGTTAAATCGAGGAGAGCCTCCACAGCGTCTTGCTTCTTTCGCTCTTCCACCCTTTCTGTCTGCATTCTGCGTGCTGCTAATACCTTTTCATGTCATGCTCCCTTGCCCTCCTTTTGGTGGCTGGCGTGTGGGAGACCCTGACCCAGTCAGGCGTTCTCTCGACCCAATCTAGGCTTTAGCGACAGATGATTAGAGTTCGGGAACTTCCGTTTCTTGCCTGATTGCGCTTTCCATCTGAATGATCCCAAACCCAATTCTATGTTTATTTACTATCTTTTACCAGATTATATCGTCAATCCATTCATACACATGTCCTTTGTACCATACATTTCCTTTAACGTGTAGCATAAATCTACTTTAACATGTACCATACATCTCCTTTAACATGTACAACCTAACATGTACCACCTAAAACATTATGACCACCTGCCTATCATGCTTTTGGTCCTCCAAGCGCTTCCAAAACAGCCCTGACCAGCCATGGCACTCTACTACACCCCTGAAGGTGTCCTGTGGTACCTGGCACCAAGAAATTAGCAGCAGATCCTGTATGTCCTGTAAGTTGCGATGTGCGGACCTTGAACTCTTCAATGATTTTCCCCAAAGCATTCCTGAACAATGTGGGGAGTGTGGCAGGGCACATTTTTGCCGCAACGCGTAGCCACAGTTATCAGGGAATACCGTTACCATGAAGGGGTGTACCTGGTCTGCAACGGTGTTTAGGTAAATGGCACATAACGTCCACGTGAATTCCCGGACCCAGGGTTTCCCAGCAGAACATTTCCCAGAGCATCACACTCCCTCCACTAGCTTGTCATCTTCTTACAGTGCATCCTGGTGCCATCATATCCCCAGGTGTCCCGCACACATATTTGTTGTAATATAAGAAAACGTACGAATATTTGACTGGGCGACATTACACGGCTCCTGCGTCCAGTTCCGATGCTCGTGTGCCCGTTGTAGGCACACTTAACAGTAGACAGGGGTCCTTCTGAGCACTCTGACCAGTCTGCAGCTATGCAGCCCCATTCACAGCGTGCATTATTTTCAATATACCATTAACCATGTACAAATTATCTACTTTACCACCACCTAAGCATCCCCAGTCCATCACATTGCCTTCACCATGCTTGAAAGATGGAAAAGCACACCTCAAGCAAAACAAATGCTGTTTTGAACTTAAGATTAATTTATCCACACTTTTTTCCAATTCTTGTGTGTGTCCTCTGTCCAGAGTATGTCCTTGTTCACCCATTTGAATATTTTTTATGGGCCAGTCTGAGATATGGCTTTTTCTTTGCAACTCAGCCTAGAAGGCTAGCATCACGGAGTCCCCTCGTCACAGTTTAAGCCTTTAATCGAACCCACAATTGTTGATGCTTCAGATACTCAACTAGTCAAAATTAGGCCAGTATTATTGCTTCGTTAATCAGCACATTAATTTTTCGTTATGCAAAAATAATCGCAAAAGGGTTTTCTAATGTTAGCATTTTATGATATGATAATTTTGCTTTAGCAAACATGGCCCTCTTGCTGATAATGGCCCTCTGTACACCTATGTAGATATCTCATAATAAATCAGCCGTTTCCAGTGCCAATAGTCATTTACAACAATTACAATACAAATGTCAACTAACCCCAACTAATTCCGAATGCATGCATGAATTATTAAACCAATGCATGATTACAGTAAATTTCAAATGAGGTGAGGGTATCATGTTAACAAAACCCTTTCAGGCCCAGTAAGTCAGTTAAGGTGAGTCCTCCCTGTGGTATGAATGTGTCCCCTCCTGCTCCGTCAGCGTCGCACAAACGGCAACATAAAAGGGGGTTTGGAACCTTCCAGGGCCAGCTAGCAGGGCCAGCCTTGTACTTACACAGCTGCTACCTATTGGGACCTCATCGAGGTCTCCTAAGGAGCTGCTTGAGGCTGAGGCCAGAGAAGGGAGACATAATTCAGCAAAAAGCCAGGTTACCCTGACCGGTGCACAACCTCTGCAACGTTAGCAGCCATAGGAGAGGGAAGAGGGCCAGGAGACGGAGGGGGCAGGTACAGGGCAAGACCATTTGAGAGACTACTTGTGTGTCAAGTGGTAAATGATTGTAGTTCTCAACGCTGGCCTGGAAGTGGCAAAAGTATTCAGGGAACTATGATTAGGAAACAAGTATTTGGTGCAGTATTCCCAAATTGCTAAGACAGACTATTTGCTATGAATAACGAGCCCTGTGTCGACATGACCACCTCTTGCGTACTGTAGTTTCCATGGACCACTTTTTTGGAGACTAACATTGCAGAAGTTGGTGATTTGAAAGCGTTAATAGCACAATTCGATTACATAATTCGATTAATTGTGTATTGCTAATAGGTAGTGTTTCAAATGATGTTTACTGATATACAACTGGTGCAATTCTAATGTATCTGTAAATTAATGTGTGTGTGTCTTGATGCATCGCCTGCTTCTCTCACTGAATACATAAGATACTGCAGGAGCCAATGGTGTGGAGCCACCAGAAAACAGATTCATGAGGGACAAACACACTGCAGACGAACCAATTACTTTGGCCCTGGTGAGGGGCCCTTATCAATACGCGCATACACAGCTACAGGCAGTGAGCCCTCTTAGAGGCCTTATTAGTAAAACACTGTTGTAAACTAGACTGATGCCTGGAGACATAAGGAACGGACAACAACAAGAGACCCTAAGACTACTGTGTTTCTGCTGTCGAATTTAATGATTAGCACTCAGCCGTCAGCACACCGCGTAAAAACAATTCTCAGATCACACAGATAAGATGGTGTTTTATACAAAATCCGATGTTCACGTAAACACTTTAGAATACAAAGAAAATGGCGAGGAGGCCATTCTAAACAAAGACATAAGAGGTCTTGTACAGTATCTACATATATTCACCATCAGCAAATGATCCCCACTCAAACTAAGATTTCTCAGATCTACTGTCCTTTATTCTGCTTACCAGACCAGAAGGCGGACGGCGTTACTGCAGTCACGATGTTTCATGTTTATAGCAGAATCCCTGCTTTACAGTGTCAGCCAAATAAAGAGACAGTGAGCTAGAAGAAAAAAACTAATCAGAGGAAAAGCTTAAACATCAAAGACAAAGCCTCAAGCCTTGAAGCAGCCGCTTTGGTCATTAGGACAATATTGTTTCCCTATTAACATTCTACAATAAATCAATCAGTAGTTCCAATAACTTATAGGGAATGGTCTGGAGGGAGGTAAGAACTGAATTTCTTCCCTCATTAACTTCCATTGATGACATATAGGCTCTGTTGACATTTCCCATTTCAAAACTGTTGCAGCCATGCTTGCCTGTTCCCTCCCCTCGCTTAGCTAGAATTCAATTCACAAGATTTGGTCCATGGTTGATAAATATTTTTCTCCGTGTGAGTGATCGTGTACAAGTCCATCAGTCTTTGTCTGTCTTTCTACCTACCAGCCTCTCAGCCTGTCTGTAGCGTTTTTGCCTGTCCACTGTCCGTTAGGGTTTTTCTGTCTGTCATTTAGCTGCGAGTTTTAGACTGGACCATTATTTACCCCTATTTTCTGCGGCAAGTAAATACATAGCTCAATCAATGTCTGACATGGCTTTCTGCTCCCAGCTCACTGCAGTGCTGCTATTGACTTTTCCTTGCATGCAAACCAGCAGCTTAACCCTGCGTCTGGCTCCTCCATCATCTCCATGATGGCCCCCAAACCTCCTTTATGCTTTCTACTATTGTTTGTTATTATACTGGGGCTCAGTATCTCAGACCCTGTAGGGGCCTAACAATAGATGACCATTATCCTAACTGAGTATGGTACGGTACACAAAACACTGGAAGCGAATGCAGCACTATTTAGGAAAGATTACTCTCCAATTCATCCTATTCCAGCAGCGTTTTATCATCCTTTAGTCATTATTCTGGTTTCAAATGGATGACTAGTGAATCAGTTGAAATGTTTTTTAAGCAAAATCTGACTATTGTGCTCCTGAATAAAAATGTGTATAGAAAACACAGAGCCAAAGGATTTGACCCTGGGTACACAACATTGCCACTTCATAAAAAACAATTAGAAAGAACTTGAAAGCAAAATATTGCTCAGATGCTAATTCTTTGCTCTATGTCATATGCCAATCCTTTTCTGACTAGGATGAGTAATGTAATGGAAGAGAGTGGATTGTTGAAAGGGACAATTCTCCCTAACGTAAACCCGGCACACGTTTGACAGGGCATTGAATAACGTTTGTCTAAAAAAAGCTGTATTTAAGCAATTATCTCTATTATTTACATGGTCACATTGATGATTACAGCAACTGTATAATAAATATTTAACATAATCCTTGGGGCTGGATCCATTAGTTTTTAATTGATTCCTTTGTTTTCACCTAAAGATTGAATACATGAATATCAAAGGAACAAGGTTTTTATCAAGTTTCAGGAGAGCAACATCGTGTCCTTCCATTGAACCTTAGTTCATCTTGAGGGGAAGGCATTCATAAGAATGAAGGTTCATTCAGAATTTCACTTGAAAGCTTGTGAATGATCATTATTTTGCATGGAGTGAGTAACTGGTTCTTTCAAGCAGGTTTTTTCTTTCAACAGTAGGTATTTCAGCAGTTTGGCCAGCTTACTTTGGTTTTGCTTAAGATCGCATCATGTGATTGGTCAGATATTCACACAACTCCCTTTGTCCCACGGTCCTTTATCTTCTTTCAAAGTGAAATATTGGGAAAAAACAAGCATGTCACATAGGACCGCGCGAATGAAATGGTTAATCACGGCACACAACCGAGGTGTACTACATTCTATGGTCTTTTACTGTTCTCTCTAAGACCAAGCAGTTCTTGTGGTGAAATATTCACCCCCAGGCACGGCCTCACAGTCAACCACACAAGGGCAGGTCAGGCACAAGCCGGAACAAGGGCAAATGGGTGAGGGCAGACAGGGACGCAGAGGGAACTATTTCCAGGGCAGAACTCCGGGCAGCGGCGATGCACGGAACAGGACTGGGCCACTTACCGGCCACGTCCATATTTTATTGGTCGACTATCATGTGTTATATAGGGTAGGAAGTGAGCGCGTGCAGGACTGGAGATCAAACATATCTTTCCTCACAGAAACAAGATATGTAAAAGCATTGTAATCCTCACACACTGGTAACATCTAAACAATTCAACTGTCCCCATCAATAACTGTGATGAATCTGAACGTCATTTTTCCTTCTTTGCTTTTTTCTGCTCCACAACGAATTATCAGTCTCACTAGTTCAGCATTTCTCCTGATTGGCAGGATAGCAGTATTTGCCAATGCACATGCCACTCAGGAAGGTTTTTCTGTGTAAACTTGGGAGCGCTAGAGTTTATTGTCAACCTTTTTGGTAAGCAATATCCTGTACTGTAAGTTTGTCATTTACAGTGAGTGAACAATGTACTATAACATCTAACTATATTATGTGTTTTTGTTCAAAATGTAAAGCCAAAGAAAAAGACATACAGATATAAGAACATTCACAAAAAGGGTACATAGACACTGCACTGTGCAGTTGTAGAATTGTCACAAATGTGTGTGTCCATAGGTTAAAAGAAATCTGACAACAATTTGCGTCAGTCAAAGAAAGACGTAGACATATATTTGGATCTTTCAAATTGCAAGAAGCAGAAAGGAAGCAAATGTAACACGCAAGCATGTTAATGACAACAAGAACAAAGGTACATAATATAAACCTGTACTTGTATGTATAATATTTTCCCATTGTTATTTGTAAAGTAACATAACCTATAGTCACAAAAAAGGAAAGATTGTAAGTACACACTTGTGTCACTGCACCTGCACTAATTGTAACTTCACTCAGAATGACCCGAAACATTTTCTGACACCTCTTGTAATGATTTTACTTTGAGAGAGGTACAGGATTGGTTCAGGTGTGAATCTACACAGACAGGTTTGTGGAGGGCTGTAAAAACCTAAGAACGAGGCAACATACGTAGTCGAGGACTGGCAAGGAACTGGTACACAAAAATTCAGGTCTAGGAATGATGGATGGATGATTCAGACGAACGGGAAGAAAAGCTCAGACACTTACACGTCCAATACCTCACAATGACCAAACAGAACTGAACAGATTAATTAGGGAATACCCAACAGGGAACAGGTGTAAGACACAGGTGGGGCTAATAATGTAGGGGCCGAGCTGCGTTCACAAACAAACACAATAACAAACCGAAACCAAGAGGTAACAAACACATAAACAGGATTGTCCGAAATAAACCATGGACAACACAAAACGTTAGACGTCTTCCTAATACCAATCAGTATCTTGTGTGTGTGCAGTATAACATTTAGTCAATTAAACTTCAGGCATATCAATCTGTCCAGTGAGGAAGCATAAGTAATTGTGTTTCAAGGTCACCTGTTTTGGTGCAAATCAAAGCAGCAACATTTGCACTGGAGAGGAAACTGTAAGACAACCCTGCGAGCTAAGTAGTGCCAAAGACTGTCCAGGAGCTGATGCCCTGATCCAGGTCTGGGAGGAGATCCCCCAGGACACCATCCGTCATCTCATCAGGAACATACCCAGACATTGTCTGGAGTGCATACAGGCACTTGGGGGCCATACACACTACTGAGTCACATAATGAGTGAACTCAGTAACAACAGTGATTCAATTGTTTACTTAGGTTTTTGCTTTGACCAGCCCTAAATTGGTTGGTCATTTTCGTTTCCGTTAAACATTGTTATGTTATTTTGTTCTCATTGATTTACACAATGTATAGTAAACATTTTGATCTTTAATGTATTTCCTCATTGAGACCCAATGTGTGATATCAGTGTTCCCTTCATTGTTCTGAGCACTGTACGTGCCTTTGCTCATGATATCCCAATATTCCAAGATGATGCCCCCATGCACACTGCTAAACAAGTTACAGAGTCGTTTTATGTTGGCAAATAATGTCCATGGGTCCCCAATCACTTGTTCTGAAAATCATTGAATCATAATGTGACATTCTGGAGTGCTGAATGTTTGAGTAGATTTCCACATCCTTATTCTTGAAGAATGGGACAATATCTCTTTACAAGCAGTTTAGGACTTGTATGACATCATTTCAAAGATTGGAGTTTGCTATTAATTTAAAATTGGTGTTTCTTTTATTTTGTTCACACCCTTCATTTGTTTACTTCAGTAATTAATCTGCTTTTCAAAACCCTTGGTGACCATTCTCAAGCAGAAACTTAAATGAATAAAGAAGATTGAAAATGCGATGTAATGTAACATTTTTAGAACAGCTAATGCTGAATTACAAAATAATTCAGTTGGATGATTAAGAAGTACATATTAAAACGACACCATGGAGGTGCTAAATTATCACTAAATCCGTCACTGGGATGATTGAGGTTGCAATTTTAAAAGTAATGCTTGTACAGTGTGCGTACCTGTGGGGAGGGGGGGGGGGTTCTCAGAGGAGGATCTGGTAGACCTAGTAATACAGGTGATCATTCATACTTTTTCCATTAAGTCTGACACATGCAGTAGTATTCTGAGACTTGGCAAAACAATACTCTATAATATGAATAAACACTTTAGATGATGTAAAACAGGGGTGTCAAACCGGTTCCACGGAGGGCCGTGTGTCTGCAGGTTTTAGTTTTTTCCTGTAAATTGGTTCCCAGTTCAGACCTAAACAACCAGGTGAGGGTAGACCTAACCAATTAGTGACCTAATTAATCAATCAAGTACAAGGTGACAGCGAAAACCTGCAGACACTCGGCCCTCCGTGGATCCGGTTTGA
>JACXGK010002493.1:0-30357 GCA_016801125.1 Novumbra hubbsi | reverse complement strand
AAACATTTGCTATGCTATGTATATTGTGTGTGACGTACTGCAAAAACACATTTCAAACAGCTCTCCTTAAGTTCCCAAAACTTTTGGTCTACCAGTTTACAATAGATGTAAGTAATATTATAGAATATGTTTTGCTATAAAAAAACTCTATACAATGTGTGTTTAGTCAATTGTGTAGAATTCGCAAACAGAAAATGACAGATTTACATTTGACAACAGAAGCTGAGACACCTTCTGTTGACCAATGAAAAGAGTAAGTTCTGGAAAACACAATCATTCCACTATTACTCAAGAGTTGCCGGAGAAAAAAACAAGCCAACATTCTTGTACCATATTATTGTATGTAAACATTTTGTTTGACCCTGCAACTTCACAAAACAGCTGCTGCATCCAGGCTACTGTCTGTGTTCCTGAACATCAGATTGTTTCGATAAATTGATCTCACAGCTAGCCTTGGTTGTGAACATCAGATAACCTTACTCTTGAGGCGGAAAACTGCTGCCATTGTGTGTGGCTTTTTACTTTTTGGGTCATGAAAAATGTTGCCAACCATTACACTAGTATTCATAAAATGTAAATGCTAATGGAAACTAGCTAATATTTCAGCTGGCTAGTTTGTTTTCTCCGCAGATAAACTTTCCCTCCAAAAGGGTATAAAGCAGGGCTCTAACTAATCTAATGTTGTTTATAATATTATTATCTTATCTATTTACAGGGAGTATCAGGGACATGGATTGCTCCATGTGCTCCATATAAATGTACCAACCCTCGTGATTTGTGTACTGTGTGATTACTCCGTAAATACAGTGTGTGGAAATGTGGTTTCTGATGTTTGGCGTTAGAGAAGGTATCACTAATCAAGCACAAGTGGTTGTGCAACGCTGTCCAGTGGCAAAAGTTTACTGTTGAACTTTGATCCTGTTCTTCACTTGTCCTCTCACACTCAGTTTATAGGCTGACATTTTCATTTGTGGAGATGTTGCCGTTTACTGTTTATTATTATTTCCCTTCTCCTTTCGCCTTTCTTTCTCTCCCTCTCACTTCCTCTCCTCAACACCTCTCTGTGTCTCTCCCCCACGCACCACTTTTTCTGTCATCCATTTTTCCAGAAGCTCTCTGATACTAATTACCATATCACACAGTCCTGTGAGGGGGAGTCAGATGAGCTTTTGTTACATTTCCAGAGGGAGACAATGGGATCAGGCCATTCACCGAACAGCCTGTCATTCCAGCCCATTAAGCCAATCGTGGTGTGGGAATGGGTGTGTTTTCTTTGAACAGCAGGACAGGGAGGTTACAGCCAACCTGGAGGCTGGAAGTGGGACATTTACCTCCAGGCAAACATGAGGAGCTGTGATCACTCAGTCAGAGACTGCTAGTATTCTGTCAAGAGCCCATAGGAACAAATGGCAATGTTATAACAACGTTTTAGCTACAGTGTTTTCCTAAAGATCCTTTTTCCTAATAAAGCGTATGTCTGTGTGCAGACTGTCAAACACCTGTACCAGAACACATGAGTGATATCACAATTGTAACCTTGAGTAGAAGCAGGGGCAGAGGCACAGAGGCCATGGAACATAGGACTTTAAAAACAGACTTAATAAGAGCAGGCTCTAAAACCAAAGACTCAAACAGGAACGTCACATACAACAATGACCAACAAGAAACACCGTAAACCCGGGGAATCTCAATAGGGAGGTGAAAAGGGGGACAAACGGGACACAGTTGACTTGACTGAACCACACACGGGTGAAATGAATGGACAATAGGTTCAAACAGAATAACAAAACAAATGCAACAGCCGGTATTGGCACAGACCATGCCCAGTTATTACAGTAATATAGCCCAGCTCTAAGTCATACCAATCTCCTTTTATAGTGTACTAGCCAACAGCCCGAGATCAGGGTCTCACAGTCTCATTAGTAAAAATGTCCCTGTTACTCAACACCTGTTCTTAATGGTTCCATACATGGTAGGGTTTATGACATTTCTAATCAAATGTATTTTGTTATATGCTTCACAAAACAAACAATGATACAGAATCAGGCAAAGACCTCTACATTGCTGCACAAATACCTACACAGTTATCATTTAAGTTAAGCCATCACAACATGAAGTTAAGGGTGTACGTGTGTGAGTGTGTGTGTAGGAGATAAACTCACCAACGATGTATCATTGGAGGGAAAATTATTCCATGGTATCATCTAAAAGGTATAGAGTGCAGAGGAACTTCTACATCCAGGGTGGAAGGCAACACAGACTCTGAATTATAGCGAGTAAATGGGAGATAAATGGAAAGGGGTCTAGGGGGGAATGGGGAAGAGAGAGAAAGGAAAAGCGGGGAGATGAAGAAAAAAAGGAGATCAGGTCAGGAAAAAACTCTCAAAGTACACGGCTCCCAAAAAATTAAGGGAACACATAATCTTCACAGTATTACACCAAGTCACTTAAACTTCAGAGATATCAATCTGTCCAGTTAGGAGTCATAAGCTATTGTGAATCAATGCCACCTGTTTGCAAATAAAAGTGACAACAGGTGCACTGGAGAGGCAACAGCCAGACAACCTCCAAAAAGAGAATGATTTTGCAGGTGTTTTTTGCAGGTTTTTGCTAGTGAAAGTACTGGTAGCTTGAGGTGGTACCTGCGGCCCATTCCGGTTGCACAGGTAGTCTAGCTCCTTCAGAATGGCACATCTATACATGCCGTTGCAAGAAGGATTGCTGTGTCTCCCAGTAAGGTCCGATCTTCAAGACAATGCCTGGCCCCATGTGGTCCTGACTGTGTAGGCAGTTCCTGGATGACAAAGGCATTGACGCCATTGACTTGCCCTCATGTTCCCCAGACCTGAATCCAATTGAGAATCCCTGAGACGTTATGAATCGGTGCATCTGATGCCACCAAGTAGCTCAACAGACTGGCATGATGCCCTGATCCAGGTCTTCGTGGAGATCCACCAGGACAAAATATGTTGTCTCATCAGGAGCATGCCCAGACCTTGTAGAGAGTGCTGAGGTTGTAACACCACAGCAAGATGGAATCATATAGATCATATACGTATACTGTCCGAGACCTGGCTAACAAAAGAAAACAACTGATGCAGACATTGATGGTTATAATGTCTTCAGCTATGATAGGGTTAGTGGAGGGCGGGCAATTTTTGCACACCACCATCTAACATTCTCCTAGTGGAGTCCAGCTGGGGAACCGCTGGGGAACCACTCATGTTAGACTGATAGGTGTATAAAGCCCACCTTCAGCTAAGATAGGTGTGCTGAAAACGCTAACTGATCTACTAGCCACTTTTACTTTAAGTGAACTTATTATTCTAGGACATTTTAGTTTAGATTGGGAATCTCACAAAGCCGATAGTATAAAGCATAGTTCTGATGAGTTATACCTAACTCAGCTTATTAATAAGCCAATGCGGCCAAATCTAAAACAGCAGAGAAACTACACCTTAATTGATAATATTTTGACAAATGTCCCATATAAATATTTGGCAGGCGGTGTGTTTACATTAGATATAAGTGTCCACTGCTGAAATATATGTGTTCGAGATACTAGAACTCTTAGAGCAAATCTACATATTATTGTTTGAAGAGACTTCAGGGATTTTAATGAGCAAGCTTTTTCTATAAGACTTTTATAGTGGTCACCTTGGCAACCTTGCTGACATAACAGATGAAAAACTTGCACAACATTATTTTACCAAGGTTTTTTGTTCATAAACTGTTAGGCATGAGAGATGAGCAATAGATTCAATCCATTATTTAGTGTTGAATTGCTTGATTTTTTCAAGCTTTATCTGATTGCACAGATAATCAATCGAAATTCTGGAATATTATTAAATCGATGACAGGCTGTAACCCTTTGTCTCTTTCCCATCAAATGAATCCAAATTGTGTGCTTGATGGCTATTCAAGGCTATACTTTTGATAGAGTTTCACAACTAACCCTACTAAGACTCCTGTCGGTCAGGTGTTCCCTTTCAGACATTTCTCTTAGGGAGGTATTTGATGCCTTGGATTCAGGAATAGCTATATGGGCTGATAACTTTGCCCATCTCTGGTAAAGTAACACATTATAATTTTGGCATTATCATTAGGAATAATTCCTGTATGGAAGTATGGAAATCTACATATGTGTTGCCCCTACTTAATGATGTTGTTTACAGTGATCTTCACAAATACAAACCAATTTCTTGGCTTTCTTGTTTAGCTAAGATTCTGGAGAAGTTGATAAATATGCATCTCTGTTCCTGCTTAACCGAGAAATGTTTCTTGAATGTATATCAATCTGAGTTCAGTCCGGGACAAAGGACTATCAAAGCAATTCCACTTGTTTTTAATGATGTTATCAATGCTTTGGATGCCACTTGGAGTGTTGCTGCCCTGTTTATTGACCTTTCTAAGGCCTTTGAGGCTGTTGATCATGATATATTATTAAGAAAGTGTCCCAATTAGGCCTTTGAGGCTGTAGATCATGATATATTATTAAGAAAGTGTCCCAATTAGGCCTTTGCTCTGATGCATGTACTTGGCATTGTCACTATCTGAACGCCCGAACTCAAGCTATTGTGTATGATTTTCTTGAGGTGCATAAATGGGTTTCACAGGGATACAGTATTATTTTTTCTTTACTCTTTACATTATTGATGTTGGGCAACCACTAAAAGACTGTGCTCTTTACCTGTATGCAAATTATACTGTTATTTATGCTACTGCTACGACTATTGATCTAGCAGTGTCAAGGTTGCATTCAGATTTTAAAGATGTTCAAGCCGCACTTATAAATATTAAGCTTGTTCTAAATATTGTTCAAACAAAAGACATGCTTTTTTCACACTCCCATAAAAACAGTTCTACAAGATTACCTCTATATTCAATAAATTGTTCCGTAATTGAACTAGTATCTGTATACAAATACATTGGTATTTGGATAGAGAGTCATCTGTCCTTCAAGAAACATGTAATGGAGCTAGTTAAATGTAAAAGATGTTACATGTTAAATGTAATATCAACATGTTAAATGATAAAGATTTTTTTATATAAATAAATATTGCTTCCCCCAATCTAGTAGGAAGTTAATGGTTCAGTCAACGGTTTCACCTGTTCTTGATTACGGAGAAAATAAATACCAAAGTGCAACAGACACGACCCTGAGACCCCTTAACTATGCTTATAATAGTGCCCTTCATTTTATTACATCTGCCAGTTCACTGCATCCAAAACCAGGAAGTTGTCTGGGCGTCATTAAAAACACATAGACAACTGCACTACTCTATGTTTTGTCTCAAAACCCTTCTCTAAAGACTTCTAACTTACTTGTCATCTCTGTTGAAGCTTGGAGCTTTGGATTATAACACCAGGTCATAGGGTTGGTTAACATTACTGACCCTTTTGGTAAACACTGAGCTTGCTAGATCAGCTGTTTAATGCTTAGTGCCCAATGTTTGGAATAGCATGCAGTCAGTTCTTCATTTGATGCCTTAGTGTCCTTGGGTCAGTTGTTTTGATGGCTAAGAATTTACATAATGACTAATGTGTATGTTTTTACTAACTGTGTATGCAGCCCCCCCCCCCCCAAGGAGGTGAATCCAGGACAACAGATCCAGGAGAACAGATAAGCTGCTTCAAGAGGAGTTGAACAACTGGATTTGCTGATCGCTGGGAGTGCGCCAATTGTAGGAAGCGACCGCTTTCTGTGCGTGACCTCTGTGAGGGCAGTAGGAAACCATCACTCCCAGAAGGTATTCGGAGGAGGACAGTGCCACTGAGGTCCTGCCTTGCCCCACTGCCCGGTCCTCGGATCCAAGGCTGCGTCCCAGCCAGCCCTTCCAGTCTGCTTCTGTACACGGTGGCCTTCGGCGGAGCTCCAAGTCTGGTGGCTGCTGCCTTTGGACCGCCCCTCATTCGTCCGGGTCTGGTTGGTCTCGCGGCTGGATCAGCACATTGTTTTGGGGGTGTCCCCTTACTGCCCATCTGGGGGGCGATCCTCCTCCTGGTACGGGCAGGGTCCCGCGGTTGTTGAACACAGCGCGAACCAGATCACCGTCACTTGTTTTCTCACGCACCTGCCCCTCATTACCCTGTGTATAAGTGGTCCCCCTCTTCCCAGTGCCTGTGTGCGTTGTTGTCCTATGTGTTGTTTGTGTGGCTTAAAGCCAGTATTTGCCTATACCAGCATGTGTTCGCTGTAACGTTTGATACTGTATCACGGTTATCTTTAGGTCTATAATTAAAAGACCTTTACTCCCTTCCTGCGCCTTGGTCCGACTTCTTTTCTAAACGTCACAGTCACGTTAGAATCCATCTCCCTCTCTCCCGTATCTGGAGCACAGACCGCGGTTTATTGATGCTGTCCTCACCTGTGTTCCTGACCAATGTCCATAGTTAGACTTGCTCAGTCACATTGTGTACCGATATGAAGTCTTCTCTGAGGTCAGTCACATTGTGTACCGATATTAAGTCTTCTCTGAGGTCAGTCACATTGTGTACTGATATGAAGTCTTCTCTGTTGTCAGTCACATTGTGTACCGTGATGAAGTCTTCTCTGTTGTCAGTCACATTGTGTACTGTGATGAAGTCTTCTCTGTTGTCAGTCACATTGTGTACCGTGATGAAGTCTTCTCTGTTGTCAGTCACATTGTGTACTGTGATGAAGTCTTCTCTGTTGTCAGTCACATTGTGTACCGAAATGAAGTCTTCTCTGTTGTCAGTCACATTGTGTACTGATATGAAGTCTTCTCTGAGGTCAGTCACATTGTGCACTTATATGAAGTCTTCTCTGTTGTCTGTCACATTGTGTACCGTGATGAAGTCTTCTCTGTTGTCAGTCACATTGTGTACCGTGATGAAGTCTTCTCTGTTGTCAGTCACATTGTGTACCGATATGAAGTCTTCTCGGTTGTCAGTCACAATGTGTACCGTGATGAAGTCTTCTATGTTGTCAGTCACATTGTGTACCGTGATAAAGTCTCCTCTGTTGTCAGTCACATTGTGTACCGATATGAAGTCTTCTCTGAGGTCAGTCACATTGTGCACTTATATGAAGTCTTCTCTGTTGTCTGTCACATTGTGTACCGTGATGAAGTCTTCTCTGTTGTCAGTCACATTGTGTACCGATATGAAGTCTTCTCTGTTGTCAGTCACATTGTGTACCGATATGAAGTCTTCTCGGTTGTCAGTCACAATGTGTCCCGTGATGAAGTCTTCTATGTTGTCAGTCACATTGGGTACCGTGATAAAGTCTCCTCTGTTGTCAGCACTGTGCCTTCAGAGCATAGTGACTGAGCATTCCAACCTGTGGCTAAGTGCCACTGTAACCTGCTTCTCCAGCCTGCCATGCACTCCCACTAATTGAAACAGATGGATAGTTTGAAAGGAGAGACAAGAGGAGTCATGAGGAGCCCCGGGGTGGAACAGAAAAGGGGGTACAGGAGCACAGTTGGGGGCAGGTGGCACACAGCAGATTTCACTTCCAATTACACACATGTGAAACCAATGGTCACCCTTGAAACAGTTACTAAAGTACAACTTGAATAGAGTACACACATGTAAAATCTATGGTCACCCTCAAAAAATTTACTAAAGTACATCTTGAATAGAGTACACACATGTGAAACCTATGGTCAGCCTTGAAACATTTACTAAAGTACAACTTGGAAAGAGTACACACATGGGAAACCAATGGTCACCCTTAAAACGGATACTAAAGCACAATTTGGAAAGATTACACACATGTGAAACCAAAAGTCACCCTTGAAACAGTTTGCTAAAGTAAAACTTGGAAAGACAACACATCCTAATACATTTTTACAAATTAAGTGAACAGTCTTGAAATAAGAAAAATTCCACATACCTTGTCTCCGATGAAGAACTAAATGTTACAGTTGCAGCAAAGAGAGGACTGTAGAAGCAAACACAAAGGTTGGAGATGGACACCGCACAATGTAAGGACTACATTTCATAGCCACTCACAGGGATGCTTTAGACTGACCCTCCACTGTCCTGAAACAGCTACTCAAAACGGAAACCTGGGTCTCTGTCTGTTCTTGTATGTGAATGTTTTTAGGGAGGTGTGTTGGCCTCTCTGTCTCTTTTGGAAATGCTGTAATTGGATATGGAGCTTGTAAACAAAACCGGCAACAGGCTCGCAGACATGGGTGGGTAGAATAAATGTTTTAGAATGTTGTGCCAACCAATCAGGAACAGGGGAGTTGTGTGTCTGTGTGTGTCTGACTGTTTTGTATGTTGTTGTGTGCCTTCCTATGTGTCTGGTGTTTAATAAACTGTATTTCAGTGGAGGTAGTCCACACCAGCAATTAGAACTGGGACACAAACACCCAACATTCCCCTCGCATCCCCTCTGCTGTCAAAAGGACAGTTTGTCTTAATCATGTCAATGAGGACTTGAGGTATTTAGCAGTCAGCATGTCAAACCTCCCAAGCCTCAACCTGATTTGATCCCAAACCAAATGAGCCAAAATAGCAATTTATATATTCATGGCAGCTGAAGACAAGCCTGGTGTTATCGACTCGAGGTCACCTCTGCTAGGGAGTCAAACAACATTCAAATACCTTTCTTAGATGGATTCCAGGGCTGGCCTAAATACCATTTTACAGGCTTTGAATACTCTTTGGTAATTTCGAACAAGTATTTGAATACTCGTTTTCAAAAACAACATTAAATTAAATAATTTTTTAACCATAATTCTAGGTATGTTTGCTATTGAGGTTATAATTGTATCAAACAGGCGGCCATGTTGTATTAAAGAATGTATATCCTACCGCTGATTGCACAAATCAATCTCTTCCCCAGAGGCTCCTGGGGGAAATTTCTTACGAGGACGCCCTCCGAGATTAAATGCGAATGAACTGACATGTGTCGTGCTGAAAAGATTAACAACAGAAGGTAGAGGTCCATGAACAAAAGTCTAGTTGATTTTAGGACAAAGTGGTCTGCAAAAAAAATTGCTTAAGAAGCCACTCCTTAGGCGCCCTGGCTGTGTGTTTTGGGTCGCGGTCATGCTGGAAGACCCAGCCACAATCCATCTTCAGTGCTCTTACTGAGGGAAGGCCAAGATCTTGCGATACATGGCCCCATCCATCCTCCCCTCAATGCGGTGCAGTCGTCCTGTCCCCTTTGCGGAAAAGCATCCCCAAAGAATGACGTTTCCACCTCCATGCTTCACGGTTGGGATGGTGTTCTTGGGGTTGTACACATCCTTCTTCTTCGAAACACGGCAAGTTGGGATCTTGCCTGGAGACCCAGACCGAGGGTGATTGACCATCATCTTGAACTTCTTCCATTTTCTAATAATTGCGCCAACGGTTGTTGCCTTCTCACCAAGCTGCTTGTCTATTGTCCTGTAGCCCATCCCAGCCTTGTGCAGTGTCTTTTCTACAGGTAACGAGTTCAAACATGTGCAGTTAATACAGGTAATGAGTGGAGAACAGGAGGGCTTCTTAAAGAAAACCTAACAGGTCTGTGAGACCCGGAATTCTTACTGGTTGGTAGGTGATTTAATACTTATGTCATGCAATAAAATTAAAATTAATTAAATAATAAATTAAATTAAATTAATTACTCATAAATCATACAATGTGATTTTCTGGATTTTTTGGGGGGGATTCCGTCTCTCACAGTTGAAGTGTATCAAATACTTGTTCCCCTTACTGTATATGTTTATATTTTCAAAATATTTACAATAACAACTGCTCTATATATATAATAGGCCTTAGCTGACAATTGTAGTGTAGCCTGCTATTGCGAAGTTTTGTTGCTTCCAAATACTGAGTTAAGATTTGAATAACAAGTTAATGACTGCCTGATTATTCTAATTATTCGGGACAGCCAGATAGGATTCCCAAATAGCTTGGAAACATCGGTCCCATCTCAAGGTCACCTCTGCTAGGGAGAGCCAAACAACATGGTTCTTCATTCAAATCCCTTTCTTAGTTGGATTCCCAAAAGGTTTGGAAACCGCATCACACCTCATTTGCCTCATCACACCTCATTTGGTGTTTCAGAATGTAAAGATTTAATGTTTTTCTGTGACTACCATCAATTAACCATGGTCGTTTTTAAATCAAGTTACCTGTGTTTAGGCGATTAACACAAACCTTTATTTCTGATTGCTTGTAGTCTGGATAAAATGGGACATCCCTACCTTACTTTTGTTTCCACAGGACAAACTTGTGATTTCTAACAGTATTCCCACAGTCACCAAAATTCACTGTATTTCCAAATTTACAACTTAATCCCTAGCGGTTTTCATTTCTTAAGGACAAAGGCCTGGATGTGAGCTACGTTTTCATCCATTTCTCTGGGGAATAAAATACACTGTTATTAGCTTGCTACATCTAAATGTTTGAATGTGTTTCTTAAAGAAAAACAGCATGAGTCTCAATCCTCTGTAGACACTAACCTACAGCTTTATTCTGATACCATGCCAACTCCTGTCAGCCTAGTGTATGTGTGTCGGCCTCTGTGATCCCAGTCTATGAACACAAATTAAGTAAAGTTAAACCTGAAAAATCTGACCACTCAAGATTTTGTTGCAGGTCCTCACTAAGGACGACGCATGGGTTAGGTCAAAAGAAATTGTATATTTATATCTAGTGCTAGAATTGTGGTTACTTTGGGTTAAAGATAAGAGGGTAGCTTTTGGCATTAAGACTAGTTTAAATGTATGCATAAAGGTTAGGCTTTTGTGTTTATGTTTAGGGTGAGATTGAGGGATAGGTAATAAGGAACATTATTTTGGGGTTTCCGTAACATGGCTGGACCGTGTCTGGCTACTAATACCAAAAAGTCTTTCAGTCTCCAACAAGCCAACCAAAGAGCACATGGTCAGTATTTAATAGACTGTGTAATTCACTTTAATTCAGTATTTAATAGACTGTGTATGTCCCTATGTCCTTTTAATTCAGTATTTAATAGACTGTGTATGTCCCTTTAATACAGTATTTAATAGACGGTTTATGTACTTATGTCCCTTTCATTCAGTATTTAATAGACTGTCAATGTATATATTTCCCTTTAATTCAGTATTTAATAGACTGTGTATGTCCCTATGTCCCTTTATTTCAGTATTTAATAGACTGTGTTTGTCCCTATGTCTCTTTAATTCAATATCCAATAGACTGTGTTTGTCCCTATGTCCCTTTAAATTAATATTTAATAGACTGTGTTTGTCCCTATGTCCCTTTAATTCAATATGTAATAAACTGTGATTGTCCCTATGTTTCTTTATTTAAGTATTTAATAGACTGTGTGTGTTCCTATGTCCCTTTAATTCAATATGTAATAAACTGTGATTGTCCCTATGTTTCTTTAATTCAATATTCAATAGACTGTGTTGGTCCCTATGTCCCTTTAATTCAATATGTAATAAACTGTGATTGTCCCTATGTTTCTTTATTTAAGTATTTAATAGACTGTGTTTGTTCCTATGTCCCTTTAATTCAATATTCAATAGACTGTGTTTGTCCCTATGTCCCTTTAATTCAATATTTAATAGACTGTGTTTGTCCCTATGTCCCTTGAACTCATTATTCAATAGACTGTGTTTGTCCCTATGTCCCTTTAATTCATTATTCAATAGACTGTGTTTGTCCCTATGTCCCTTTAATTCAATATGTAATAAACTGTGTTTGTCCCTATGTCCCTTTAATTCAGCATTTAATGAAATACAATTTTAAAAGGAAGACAGAAGTCTTAAAACACAGTGTCTTACACTTGGGACTGCATGTGATAATTAAATTAATCCAGAATTGCTATTGTCACATGAATTGGGATATACTGACTTTGTTCAGACCAATTATTGCTGCTGGTGCATCCGTGCAAATGTGTAGCTGATAAAGGTTATGTCAGTTAAAGCTAGCGTAGCCTTAACATGACCATTCTAAGAACTGAGAATTATAATCCTGAGAACTCCAAATGTGTAGCTGATGAAGGATTTGTCAGTAAAAGCTAGCGTGGCCTTAATATTACCATCCTGAGAACTGCACATTACCATCCTGAGAACTGAGAATTACAATCCTGAGAACTCCAAATGTGTAGCTGATGAAGGATATGTCAGTTGAAGCTAGTGTGGTCTTAACATTACCATCCTGAGAACTGAAAATTACAATCCTGAGAACTCCAACTGTGTAGCTGATGAAGGATATGTCAGTTGAAGCTAGTGTGGCCGTAACATTACCATCCTGAGAACTGAAAATTACAATCCTGAGAACTCCAACTGTGTAGCTGATGAAGGATATGTCAGTTGAAGCTAGTGTGGCCTTAACATTACCATCCTGAGAACTGAAAATTACAATCCTGAGAACTCCAACTGTGTAGCTGATGAAGGATATGTCAGTTGAAGCTAGCGTGGCCTTAACATTACCATCCTGAGAACTGCTCATTTCCATCCTGAGAACTCCAAATGTGTAGCTGATGAAGGAATACAGTTAAAGCTAGCGTGGCCTTAACATTACCATCCTGAGAACTGCACATTACCATCCTGAGAACTCCAAATGTGTAGTTGATGAAGGATATGTCAGTTAAAGCTAGTGTGGCCTTAACATTACCATCCTGAGAACTGAAGTAATTTCCCTGGATCTCAGTACTCCACTCACGTTTTGTAAAGGGGTTTGATTGGCTACACAATATGTCTATGGGATCTGAGATAACCATTCTCAATCATTAAGACCATTAGCCATTGATTGGTTATTATTAAATATTCAAGACTGACAATTTGTTACTGATCTTTAATTATTAAATGACCAAAGGGGCATATGGGGGAGTGAAACACATTATTATTTTTTTACATACAAAGTAGCTTCCCTCTCAGTAAAGTCTTCATGAAAAAAATATTATTATAGCCTAATTGCTTATAAATTTATTTTGACTAAAGTATTATTCCAAATGTGCTATTTCAGAATTGAATTAGGATTTTACAAATATGTTATTGGAATATCACATTAATATTCTTTAATCTGTAGCGCAATTTCATTTTAGCCATGTATCAGGCACAAAATGGATATACTGAAGAATTACAGTCAATACATTATGTAATTTCATAAAGCTATAACACAAAACCATTAGTTAGAAATGGAAAAAAATATATATTTGTATTGCCTTGGCTACTGGTACTGTACTCTCCTGCATCCAAGGCTTTTATGACAGTTTCAATTGCAGTCAGAAGGAAGGGTGGATTTGGGGAAGACAAAACTCTTCACTGTGTTGCCTTCCCATGGAACATTTAAATAAAATCACTTTTAAGTGTGACAGCAACATTAGCATAAATATGGAAATTGCCCATCAAGGACATACAGTGGGGAGAACAAGTATTTGATACACTGACGATTTTGCAGGTTTTCCTACTTACAAAGCATGTAGAGGTCTGTAATTGTTATCATAGGTACACTTCAACTGTGAGAGACGGAATCTAAAACAAAAATCCAGAAAATCACATTGTATGATTCTTAAGTAATACATTTGCATTTGGTTGGTAGGTGATTTCATACTTATGTCATGCAAAGAAATGCAAATGAATTAGTCAAAAATCATACAATGTGATTTTCTGGATTTTTGTTTTAGATTCCGTCTCTCACAGTTAAAGTGTACCTATTGTAAAAATGACAGACCTCTACATGTTTTGTAATGCACTGCAAAATCAAAATGTATCAAATACTTGTTCTCCCCACTGAATATGGGGTTATGCTTGTGGCAAGTAGGCCTAAGAAAGCCAAAATAATCCATGCTTACATTGTTAGTTATGTACAATTACAACACTATTTTCATGGTCAAGGGTGTGAGGCCTGGGTTTGCTTATGTTTACTCTGGCTTCTCATTTGTTTTTTTTATTATGTTCTAGTTTCTAGTTGTTTTAGTTTCTTATTTTTGTTTTCTCGACTATTTATTGTTTGGGTTTCTTTTTGTAATGTTTTAGGATTTCTTATAGTTGTTTTGAACGAAGCCTTTCCCATGTATTAGTCCTAATGAGTTTCTCCTGGTTTGCCTTTATTTAGTGTCGTATATAGTTGAGTTATGTAGTTTTCTTTTCTATTGAGACATTGTTTAGAGTACGCCTTGTATTTTGATATTAACTGTTTTGTAAGGATGGGCAGAATAACGCTTTGTGAATCACCAAGACAATTGAAGCATTTGGGTAGAGGCTTTACTAAAAGCTTGAAACATTTACTCGACAGTCGATTCTGCCCTTTAGAAATAAAAATCTGATGTTCAATGTTCATACAGACAGATTTTCTAGTGAAGTGCAGTTACGACGCATTCTGAAACTTAAAGACAAAAGAAATATGTTTGTTGAGGCTTTTCAAAACTTTCAAAAGATTTACTCGACAGTGACGTCTGCCGGTCAGAAATATAAATCTGAAATTCAATATTCATACAGACGCATACATATTTCTAAAAACATTTTTGCACCTTAACAGTATGGTGTGTGTGCCAGTTGAAGAATGAAAGTAAAATGTGTGGTTCTTATCCAGCCTTTCCCTTGTCTTTCTAGTTTGCTTTTCATTGAACCATTCCTCATTATAATGTTTGGATGATAAAGTCCTGTGTGTGAGAAGGGTTTCTTTTGCAGTAAATGCAACATTATTTGAACAACAACAAACATCGTTTAGAAATGGAGACCTGAAGCGGAGTCGTCTTACTCCATAGTCGGCCGCACTAGGCCACTAGCGAAGGAAGTCGAAATGAAACTTTCCACTTCAATCGTTAAATAGTGCTCGCTGTTTGAAGGCGTCGACACCAATCGACATGGGCGCTCAAGCGTCAGAGAACTGTGGAAACAGGCTATATGTGTGTCACTTAAAGCAGTTGATGGGATTACTTTGCAGAGGTTAGACACACACAGACCTCTCCCACCATCACATGTTCTCAAACACACACACGCACAAAGGGGCGTTAAGGTTTCATGGGATTACAGGGAAGTGCTGGACTCGGAACAGGAGGGCAGGTTACATGACTCTCATGCATCTCCATCCTGATGCTCAGGAAAGGATTGTGTAGCACGCTGGAGTTGAGCCAAACAGCCACAGGGAACCTAAATCCTCTATAGTAACATTAGGGGAGATTTGGGGGAAATGGAGAGACTGGCTGTGTGTTTCGGGGGATTATAAAAGAACAAATGGACTGGGGAAGCAAGTGCACGTGAACAGTATACATACAACATCTATAGCACACTGATATCAAGTTATCCCAGAGCTAATAACAACATGGTTCCACTTAAAATGTTATGTAGGTTTTTACTCTGGAGTGCTAGTTTTACCTATCTGTTTTGTTAAGATGCCTCATTGTCATTGTTGACCATTTGCAACCTATCCCTATAAAATCAGTTGTTTACATCTGCTCCTGCTTTCGACTCCTCCCTTAACTCAACGTTACAGTGATACTCATAATGTGCATGTGAGATATATAAGTACACACAAGTATTCAGACTCATTCTTAAGTACTTTTGGCAGCCATCACTGTTTCTTGGGTGTGCCTTTACTAGCTTTGCACAAATGGATTTGTGCAGTGTCTCCCATTTTCTTTGTAAATTCTCTTAATCTATGTCAGATTGGATGGGATGCTTCGGTGAACGGAAATCAGGTCTCCCCACGGTTGTTCATTGAGGTTCAATTCCGGGCTTGGCTGAGCCTCTCAAGGACATTCACAGACCAGTATCATAGACCAGTATCATAGAACAGTGTTATAGCCCAGTGTTATAGCCCAGTGTTATAGCCCAGTGTTATAGCTACTTCAGCACTGTTTTAGCTGTGTGCTTCTCAGAGGAATGTTATCAGCAGCTTCAGTGGAGCACTATATGTGAGCTAAACAGCACTGAAACAGGGTACATTATCTAAACTCGGCGTTTAAACATGTATGAGTTCTACAGCTTGTGTTTCTAAAAAAGGTCTTATTACATTTCATTGCATAATTCTGTGTAGTTTTGGAGCTAAGCAGGGACGTTGTGAAGGCAATGGAGCATATTGATTACTACCACCATATTAGCCATACAATCAGATTACTGCTGACAACTGTACTTGACAGTCTGCTAACAGTATTTAAATTGGACAGAAGAAACTTTACTAGAAATAATTATTTGTATATGTAGATTTGATAAGGCACACTTGGAGCATTGTCAGATCCATCACAATTACCAGGTTAGAAGTATTATCATGACTGAAGACCAAGTTGGAGTCTGGTATCAGCCAATGAAATTGGAAGTACAGGCACCCAATAGAGAACTTTAACATGAAGGAAGGCTTGTAAAGCAAATTTATATTTAGCAGACACACATACTCAGAGCAACTAAATGCCCCTGAAGGGAATCAAACAAACAACTCTCGGCATTTCAAACACCATGCTCTAATTTTCAAACCTAAATGAAGTTCTCTGATTACCTAATTGATTTTCTTTTGAATATCATTCAACAGCTATGAAAATAGATTAATTAATAAGATTACAGAGAACAATATCCTATTGCTATTTTTACGCTCCTGCGTATTTGTATATTTATTATGTTCAAATAATATTTAAAATAATAATTAAGAAATTATTAGAATCTATTAGTCAGTATGCAATGAACCCTGCTGTGATCATATAGAAAACTCCTGGTTGTGCTTTACACAACTTGTGACCTTACTTCAGGAAGTGGCCTCGTTGTGCCACCAGTTCATCTTTACTCCACTACAAAACATTCAGACAATGCTTAAAACTACATCCCCACCTGAGGTCTTCATTCTGTCACCTCGGACATTCAAGGCTTACCAGAGGGCAGCTCCCACTCTTGATATGATAGAATTAAAGAACAGACTTCCATCTAAAAATGTAGGTTATATGAATCTATATGAAATAATTACAAAAATTACAGCCTGTTTTGTCACTTTATTTCAAGGTGCAAATGCTTCCCAAAAAGTTGAGGCGCTGTGTAAAATGTAAAGAAAAACAGAATGCAATGATTTGCAAACAATTTAAACCCTACAGAAAATAGTACAAACATAACATATCAAATGTTGAAAATGAGAAATGTAATTGTTTTTTCAAAATGATATGCCCACTTTCAATTAGATGCAAACATTTTTTAAACCTGGGACAGGGGCAACAAAATACTGGAAATGTGTAATGCGAAATAATTAATTAGGTTAATTAGCAAGGCAGTACCCTGATTGGGTATAAAAAAGAGAATACCAGAGAAGATAAGTCTTACAAAAGTAAAGATGGGGTGGTGTTCACCACTCTGTAAAAGACTGCGTGGGCAAATAGTGCAACCATTTAAAACATGCTCTTAATGTAAAATTGCAAAGAGTTTGCAGAGGGGTCTCATCATCAACAGTACATTATATCATTAAGAGATTCAGAGAATCCGGAGAAATCTCTGTATGTATGAATGCTGCATCCTCCAGGCGAGAAATGAGAGGGATGATCTGGCTTGTTATCAGCACACAGATCAAAAGTCGGCATCCGTGATGATATGGGGGTGCATTAGTGCACATGGCATTGCTGACTTGCACATCTGTGAAGGCACCAATGTTTACAGGTTTTGGAGCAACAAACACTGCCATCCAGCCAACATCTTTTCCAGGAAATGCCTTAGTTATTTCAGCAGGACAATGATAAACCACATTCTGCACATATTACAACAGCATGGCTCCATAGTAAAATCATTTGGGTGCTCAATTGGCCGGCCTGCAGTCCAGACCTGTCCCTCATTAAAGAATTTGGCGCATTATGAAATTAAAAATAAAACACTTTTTTCAAATGTGTTGCTGGCATCAGATTCAAAATGGCATGTCATTTTCCAAAAACAATAAATTGTCACTGTTTAAACATTTTATATATTGTCTTTTAACTATTTTAAATGTAATATATGCGTTGCATGATTTGCATAATTCTGTTTTTATTTGTTTATTTATTTTACTCAGCATCCCAACTTCTTTGGGAATAAGGTTGTACATTAAATACAATGATATTACAGAAACAATCTTTGATTTGATAGGCACCTTTTGCAGCAATTACAGCCATGAATCTATTTGGATAAGTCTCTACCTGCTTTCCAAGCCATCCCATCCTGTCATGTAGTAGATAGTGTGTGTTTGAGTGTGTTAATAGTCACTGGGCATTAACTGAAAAGAAAATACTGCCCAGTGACTATCATACCCTAAGCTGTAAAACTCTCTACAAATGATTACACACACACACGCGTTTGGAACTGGGTAAGCACATTTAAGGTGCTGAACCCTCCAAAAATGTAGACAGACACAAACAAATACACACAAATAAATATGGGAACATAGGGACACATTAAATAAAAGACAAGGACATATTGAGGACACACAAGAAAAGGAAGTTGGGGACAAGGACAAAGACAGAGGAAGACAGAAGAGAGGGTAATGTCAACACAGGGGCTCTATAATGCAACAGGCACACCAGAGGGTGAAGAAAAGTGTCTTCCTTCCTTCAATTCTTCCATGTTCATTGTTATTCCTTTCCCTCTTCTTCTACCAGAACCTTTCTATTCTGCAGCATTGTTACTAAAGTATGTCAGGACCATAGGACATAACATTACATCTTTTGACTTAGGACTTCTGTCCATATCCGGAACCCATTGTTTGTATGTCAGGATAGGCTTTTCTGGCCAGAGCTGGAAGTGATAGTCTCAGTGTGACAAATAAGTAACAGAACAAAGAGAGAAAAGGAGGATTGATAAGAGAGAGGGCCAGACAGCAGCGGGTAAAATGACAGAGGAGCATGAAGGGCCCCTTAAAAGCACCCTTCTCTCTCTCCCTCCCTTTCTCTGCTTGTCTTTCTCCCCCATTCATGCACCTGCACACATATACCCACCCACCCACCCACGCACACACACACACACACACACACACACACACAGATCTGAATGTAGGCCAGACCTGCAGAGAGAAGTAAACCAAACAATCTATCAACTGGTGTCATGGCAACGGGTCCCTAAGGCACAACACTGGTGCTGTGGGCAGCAGGAAGGTTAACTGACAACTACACACACAGTCCAAAAGCACAAACCTTCTTGGCATTGTGTTGGCTGAACGAATGTGGAATCTCTGCAAGATTAAAATAGATGGTCAAATATAGTGATAGTAATATTTTCAGAAGTAAGCCAATCATCCTAAAAGATGAGGTATGTAGGTGTTTTGTATTGACACATTGCTATTCAATTAATCTGGATCATGGAGGAGTTTCTAGCGTATCTGAGAAACCTCTGAATAAGGTGCACTGCTGCTCAGGAAAAAGGGTGTTTGGCTCGCGCACAAGCGGGAAAAGAGTTTGACTTATCAAACAAGAGCTGAGGCTGAAAATATTAAAGAAGTGATTACTCTACTTTTTTCGGATCCAGCAGTGAGTCATGCTAGCCAGACGAATTTATAAAAGAAAATGTAAGAAGTTCAGAATGTAACGGTACCCAACACAATATGTTTTAGATAAAAAGAAAACAAATCTTCCAAAAGAAAACACATGTGAACATTGGTGCAGATAGACACTAACTAAATACTTCCTGTTCTTAAAAATGACGTACTTAAGCTTAAAGGGGTTCCATACGCAGATGCCTGTATCGTTTTCAATGTAAGCACGGTGCCTGATTTATCTCTATTTTTTTCAATGTATGTGTGGCATCCGATTTGTATCCGATTTGCACTTACATGTTAGTGTCTGAGGATCTGGAATTAAATGACACCACTTCAAAGTTGTCCATATTATAAAAAAACATTTATAACAACTTTGTTAATAGCGAGGAACCAAATAAACCCCCGTATGGTAAGAACAGTCCACAAAGATTAGACACATGACATACTTTGTGTTGTATATAGCGCAGGATAACAATTTAGAGATCACGATTGTTAAAAACAACATTATTGCGGGCGGTTGCCTCTGTTGGGGTGGAAGCCCTTTTACCCCTTCTGTTTGACATATATCTCTTCTGGACAACACTTATCTGAGACTGATCATTTTAAATGATTGGCAATCTAGGCAGGATACATTGAAATTGAATATTTTCATTGTCTGCCTTTTTGCACGGCAGTCTGTTACCATAGGAAGGTTATGAAGTGTTGATGCTAACACTTACTCTACGAAAATTATTTTCCTTGGAGGCACAAAAACAACATGTTTCCCCCTACACCTACCCATGACCCCATACACTTTACCTTAAACCCAACATGCCTTAACCTAAACTAAATAAAAAGCCTATTTGCAGTTTGTACACTAAACCTATGCCCTTAAGGCTAAAATAACCTTCTCATGGGGACTGGCATTGTGTCCCCACAAGATCAAAAATGTTCTCCCTTTATTATCATCTAGCAGATTTATAGTAAAGCAAGGACACACATTCAAAACGTCATTTGAATGCCGGTAGTGTAGTCCATCTCTCTCCACATCCATGAAGCATGGCCTTAAAAGAAGAGATAAATAAATAACAACCAAGCCAGTGCAGGCTAAGGCTCAGGCTAATCTTTATTTTAAAAAATCAACACTGACGTTCTCCTCTTTCCACTGGTGACTCGCAGGCCACTGCATCAGCAATCTAGTTCTCTTTCTGTTTAGTTCAATGATTGGGTGTCAGGTCTAATCAATGGCAGAGTGTGTGCTAGAGCACTGCAGAGGACACTGGTATGGCTACTCCCTTCTACAGTATAATGCCATGCGGGGACATTTCTCCTCCTAGACATGTAAGACGCCTAAACACTTTTTACCAATAACAAACTGTCTGACAGACTGTCAGAATTAGAATGTATATTAAAAAATCTATTGTTTTTGAGTTAGAACAATTAAGCTGTCCATGAAGGGTTGGCCGTGAAGGAAGTTTGCAGTTAGAAGAGACTTCGTATGACGCCCAAATTGATGAGGTATGATGCATAACTGAGTCAAGTCGAAGATAAATGGATATAGTTAGTTCAGTTATTTGTCTTGATGTGTTTCTATGTTAGCTGGCAACAGGTTTGGTCTTGAACTTGTCAAACAAAGACGGGCAAAAGAGAAATATCATGAAGTGGGTGTATGTTGATGGACTGTATAGGTACAATATAAAAAACAAAATTCACGGATGAACATTTCAAATAAGTTGTCTGAAAAAATCAACATGCCAGTTGGAAAACAGCAGCTGGGGATATTCAGTTAGCATGCTGGTGCCCATGAGTGAGCGTGGTTTCTTCATCGTTATTTTACCTGATGTAACCCTTCCGAAGTAGTGCATTCAAATTAATTATGAGTCATAATGTCTGCACGGTGGTCGCCATTGTTCTTGATTGATAGAGCCATCTGATGTCTTTCAGCAATGTTCCTGTATGCAGATATATTGATACATACAGGTCTAAAACTGCAACTCTAAAGCTGTAACTTCCGGTTCTGCCATTGTTCCTTCTCCTCCTGTCCACTTGGCGGGTTCTTTAAATCTGCAGTAGACTAGATACTGCTAGCTAGCTTATTTTACAATACAATGGTTTGTTGTCATGTGTTAAAGGATGATTGTTTGAAGGTGATCTTACAATGTGATATTGAACCATATATATTTGAACCGGAGTAGGGTACTGTTCAACAAATTTGAAAGACAGTTGTAGCTGGATATTATTGGATTGTTTTCCAGCCTGGTGAAAGAATGTATTTACTAATCGCATTTGGACTACAGCAGTTCAAGATCAGGATCTACATGGGAAAAATGTGTGTTAATGTTTGTGTTTTAGCCAACTTTTGCTGACCATTAGCTGGCATAGCCTAGTCATTTTAGATATATCTAGTTAAAATATCAATTAATTTGAGATGTCATGGCCACAGGTCAACTAACAGAGGGGAGAATTAAAGTGATCAAGTTAACCCCAGTCAGAAGTGTCAAACCAGTTCCATGGAGGGCTGAGTGCTGCAGGCTTTTGTTTTTTCCTGTAAATTAGTTCCCAGCAGAGCAGTAGAGAGAAAGAAAGCGTCAACTGAGGGTAGGAATGCTATGTGGGCACGTGGTTCATGCGTCTCGAAAAAGTTCCAAAACAAAGCCGAGTGGGCGATGAACTCACCGAAGTGATTAAAGAATATGCGTATTGGTATCTAAAAATGGAGCCCGACTTTTGGGACCTCTGTATACCTCATGAGTTACAGTAAACTAACTGAAATATGAAATGATTTGGCTTGCTAGTCATGTCCTATGTAAGCTACGTATTCTAGCGCCTTAAAAAAATCAATGTCTCCAGACTCAGATTTATTAACATTTCCAATATGAAAGTTGTATTCTAATTTAGTAATCTCCTTATACTTTTCAAATGTTGTCATTAAATGTAACTTGCAAACAAACAATGTGTTTCCTTTATACATCTTTAGGATTGCATTCTGTCTTGTCCTTGTTCCCAGCGTTTTCATCATGGTTGGGTGTGCTGCATAAGGATGTACTGCACGCTACAAAAAGGGAATCAGAATGTACGGCTTCCCAGTTGACAGCAGGAGCAACCTCACTGTTTCAAACGACCACAACAATAAAAAGCTATGTGTCACGTTGCCATCGCAGGACGGAGCCTCCTCTGCTCGCGTGGCGACCCGGCGTTCGACGTCGCCGGCCTTTTAGTTGCCATCGTGTATGTTTTGTCCTGTTTCCCCATGTCCTGTGAACGCATTCCCTCCCTGATTCCTAACAGGTGCTACCTGTTAACGACGTATATAAGCCCTTGTGTGTCTAGTCTTTGCGTCCTTGATTGTTACTTGTTGTGTGTGTGCGCGCAGCTATGTGCTGCTGTACAGGCTACCTAGTTCTGCCTTGCTTTTTTCAGTTCAAGGAATAAACATTACCTTGCAACGTACCTTCCTGCACCTTGGTCTGTCTTCCTTCACGCCATCACACTATGTGAGGTAATGAAAACAATATTGTGTTTTAAATGGAAGCCTTGTGTTGGGTGGCTGTCCCATCCAGCACACTCTATCCATAGATACTCTATCATTATCTAGCACATAATGGACTGCATGTTATAATGGTCTCTAAATCAGTTTGCTCATTTAACATTTACCTTACGATTAGATTAATAATTTTGTACTCTGGTCTTTGATGGTTCCTTGACATTGTGTATAATTGCATCCAACTGGAGAGTTTGAATCGACGAATGGAACTACATTGAGCATTGCTAGCTAGCATACAATCTTTGTACTTTAAGCTACTGTTAAACGTATTAGATGGCAGGAAAAAAGCTAAGATGATTAACTATTTTGCTACCTCCATTCAACTTTGATCAGATTGGCGGAAAAAATATTAAACATTGTGTACATTTAAGTTCTTAACTTCAAACAGTTTCATCATACGCTGTTTCTCAACAACGCAGCTGCTTTGAATGGAACTTTTCTGTTGCCTTCTTGGAAAATCTTGGGAAAAAAACGTCCCATTGGAGTCAACAGAGTTGACGCAACTCTTTCTCTCTATGGCTCTGGTTCTGAGTTCTGACCCAGGAGAGGGCAGAAACTAACCAATCAGTGACCGAATTAATCAAGTACAAGGTGAGAGCGAGAACTTGCACACACTTGGCTCTCCGGGGAACCGGCTTGACACCTCTGATATAAGTAATACAATATCATGTCAGTAAAAATCAGTTGCACTTTGGTGCGTAGATGATAATGTTTCTTTATGTACTTTAAAATCACATTACAGTAACAGCGTTCTAGTTTGCAAATAATAGGAAGAAATTAACCTGACCTGAATTGTGTATAATCTTGAGTTTTGGGAGATCAATCAACATTTCCATATAGTTTGCTAGCTACCTAAAAATACAGCTGAATGCCTACTTGGATTGTCAGCTGTTTCTTGTCAGTCAGGTGTTTCATTTCCAACAATTATTAAAGAGAAGCAAAGCACTAGTGACCTCAGCAACTGTAAATGGCCTGGATGGGCAAGGAATACCTTGACAAAGGTTGATTTAGCATTCTGCCTGCAAAGTATGGTAGAATTATAGCATGCCTAACACTTTAAAGCATAAGAAGTTCAAATTAAAGGCTTTAATTAAACAGCTGGAATGTGAAAGGTTCAAACCAGGCGAGGGCACACACTTTTTAGCTCGGGGCAACATCAGGATTTTGACATTAACTGAAGGGCGACATTTGTTTTTGTAATTTGTCAATCACAAATAATTTGCAGGCCAGAAAAGGGCAAAAGTTAAAACATACAGTACATATGTACAGTAGATCCCTTATCAATAGTTTAAATTCTGACTCTGAGGTGTGTAAGAATGGGCTGGTGAGTTGTTTTTTAATTCCCCTCAAAACTATTTTATTACCTTCCGCGGGCCGGATGGAACAGCCTCGCGGGCCGCATTTGGCCTTCGGCCCGTCGTTTGCCCACCCCTGGTTTAAACCATCCAATTAAGAGATGCAATGTCTCTATGATATTATATTTTTACAAGTTTGTCAACTCTAGACTTATGTGAAGATGGTTAGGTAAGATATATCTGTTGTTACTAATGCAAGAACAACTTGGATTTTAGAGTATTTATTTTCAACACAAAATTAGTGTTGCTTACAGAGACCTATTCTTGTTTACACTACAGAATATGTGAAGACCAAACCATGATTATTCCACCTTTTTTAAAGATCTCTCTCGACCAACAATTTAATCAATATATACTTTTTGAACAATGCAAAATTACTCCCTTACTCCAATAATGTGAATTCACCAATACCCTCTTACCTTCTCCTTGAGATTGGGTGACTTAGTGCTGAATAAGAGGGTGTATGTATAGCTTTGGAATATTGGGGATGAGCCATTAGGAGGATATTGCTATTATCCTCCCCTTCTATTAATCACAGGTTTCACCCTATAAAGGAAAGCTTCATGAAACGTGATTTATGCCGGGAGTGGGAAAAGAAATCCGCAGGCTAATGCAGGGTTTGGTAGACCGGAGACACAGTTAGCTGGGTTTGCTGGACAGCCACCAGGGTTAACTGGTGGTAGGCTTCCTTCATTAATGACTGCTATTCCCTTCTGTAACATGCTTACTCCTGGGCAGAATCCTTACCAGAGGCAGAATTTGAAAGGCTAGTGTTGGCCCCTAAGCTAGACCTGGTATATTTTAGAATCGTCTACTCTCTCTTTTGTCCTGAACCTCTACTGGCTCTGTGCTGCCTACCTGTGGGAGATCGGAATCAGCTTTATTTCAAAGCAGGTTTAACCCGTACAAGGAATTTGCTATGGTGTATTTGTGCATGACCGTAAACACAGTAAGCAGTAAAAACACAGTAAGTAGATAAAATAACAAAATAATCAATAAAATAAATAATAAAAATAATAAAAAGAAAGTGTGCAAAACCGTATTTACCGTATAAGTTGCATATAATGCAGTATGCAAGAGGACAGCTGCCGATGGGTAGAAACTGTTCTTGTGACGTGGGATATGGGTCCATATGGACCGTAGCCCCTGCCGGAGGTGAGTGCCTGACACAGTTTGTGTCCAGGGTGGGAGGAGTCAGCTACAATCTTTCCTGCGCGCCTCAGGGTCTTGGTAGCGTACAGGTGCTTGAAGGATTGGCAGATTGCAGCCAATCGCCTTCTCAGCAGACCGAATGATACGCTGCAGTCTGCCCTTGTCCTTGGCAGTAGCAACAGCATACCAGATGGAGATGGACTCAATATTGGCTGTGTAGAAGTGCACCAGCATTGTCTTCGGCAGGTTGAACTCCGCTGCAGGGTGTACATTCTCTGCTGTGCTTTTTTAGTGATGGAGCTGATGTTTTGCTCCCACTTGAATTCCTAGGTGATGATGATGTCCAGAAAGTGACAGGACTCTGCAATGATGACTTAGGAGTCACAAAGGGTGATGGGGGCTAGTGGGGCTGGGTTCTTCTTAAAATCCACAACCATCTCCACCCTCTTTAGAGCGTTGAGCTCCACATTGTTCTGCCTGCACTAATTTCACCAGGTGGCCAATCTCCCAGGCGGTCTCATCCCCACGGGAGATGAGCCCAATGAGGGTGGTGTCATCTGCGAACTTCAGATGACTGGATTGATGACTGGAGGTGTAGCTGTTGGTGTACAGGGAGAAGAGCAGAGGGGAAAGGACCAGCCTTGAGGGGATCCGGTGCTGATGGACCGGGAGTCAGAGACATGTTTCCCCAGCTTCACACGCTCCCTCCTGTCAGACAGGAACTCTGTGACCAACCTGCAGGTGGATTCAGGGACGTGCGCCAGGGAGAGCTTGTCCTCCATCAGAGCAGGAATAATCATATTAAAAGTAGAGCTGAAGTCCAGGTGCTGGAGGATGAATTGGGCCATGTTTACTGCAGGGTCTACAGACCTGTTGGAACTAAAATCCTGAGATCCTTGGTTTCTTGGGAATGGGATAGAGGGTGTTGCACACAGCATGTCTCTAGTGAGATGTAAAAGATGTCTGTGAACCACAGAGACAGCTGATCAGCACAGTGCTTCAGGGTTGATGGAGAGACCGAGTCTGGCCCAGCTGCTTTGAGGAGGTTCCGTTACCGTCCTTCTCCAAGACAGAAAGAGTCTTGTTGTTGTAGGAGGGGAGGGAGCCACAGAGGCGGGCAGTTTGGGACTGCCCCATAACCCTGCTGTAGGGGTGAGGTGGGCTGGAGCTGGGGGATGGAGTCACAGGGGATGGCGTCAGGACTGTCCCATTGAACCAGGGTTTGTCATTGTTATAACTCACTGGTGTGATGGTATACAGCAGTCCTCACAGAAGCTGATGTATGATGTCACAGCCTCTGTGAACTCATCCAGACTGTTGGTAGCAGTCCTGAAAACATCCCAATCAATATAGTGTAAGCATGAATGCTTTCATGTCCTCACAACAGGTTTACAGAGCTTTCATTTCTGCCTGTACGCAGGAATCAGGTGGACCAGGACGTGGGCAGAGTGACCCAGTGCAGCAGTGATCCAGAATGTTCTCCTCTCTGGTCTGGCATTTAATTAATTGTCTGTATTTGGGGAGTTCCAGAGGACAATAACGAGTGCCATGTTTATTACTGTAGACTCATAACCAAACCTTTTCCAACGGCACCCAAACTGGAGTTATACCTCAAACCACACATTTTTGGACAAGTCCCGAATAATTTGGGTTAAGTTGGTCTTTGGTGTTAAAATCTTCTGATCAAGCACTGTGGCACTCCCCTCTTGTTAGTGTTTTGGCAATATTATTTGATGATAGGGCATCACCTTTATTTTTAACCCAGTAAACCTGGTTTAAGTTAATAACTTAACTTGTACTACAGTACAATAGTACAAAACTACATTAGTATTACAATATGTTTTTTTCTACAAATGTTTTTTGTATTTTGTGTGGAGGCTTTCTTGTATGAGGTTGTAAGTCGCTTGTGTTAGTCATTTCAATCAGTCTTTTTTGGACTATTGTGTCAGAAATCAATAAGACGTGCCTGCAAACTGATGCTTCTCGGCAAATGGTAAATGTATATTATGAACTGCGCAGTGACTGGGGGTTATGCTAGCCTTTTATTGTATTGCCCTAATTTGGGCTGTGAATCATGTGGAATGTGTTGTACAATTGATTCCCATTAACCTAAAACCCAATGACTTTCAGTTGTGGAAGGCAAACACTGTTTCACCAGACTCCAATCCGTGGTATGCAAGTAATCAGGGCTCCCGCTAATCAGCACCCCCTGGCCTTGACCTAGTCCCGTTTTAGCTCCCACTGTTAAATATTCCTGGCGCCACTAATATCAACACCCTGAGTGTTTTGTGGGAAGACATTTGCTCAGCCCCAAGCGTTGTCCGCAGCCAGGATGTCGTCAATTAAGTGTCTATTGCTGAAGCTGTGGGCACTTTGTTCAAGTGGCACAAATTGTTAAAGAGAATCAGCCATAAATCCATCAGAGGACTAAAATCAGAAATGCCTGTAAGCCATCTGGATTGATTGGTATGAATTTTTTTTGTAAATAGAATGTATAACAGCAAAATCAATAAAAAAAATAGGTCAACTGATGATGCACGTGCAATTATTTAAAAACGATTTAAAATTAGTATTTTATTAATAGTTTTTTCCTCAATTCTGTATTTGCATATTAAATGATTTTGTCTGCAAAAACAATTGTCTCGTCTGCACAGTGCTCTTTATTGCCCACTACCCGAGTAATTATATACAGCGACATTAATCTTTATAGTTCATTCCTGGTCATTTTCTGAACTTTTAGCAGGTGTAATTTTGCCCGTAATGGCCAATACAGCACGGTTTGAAACGCTGCCCCACACCCAGTTTTATAAAACGTTCTGTGGCTTTTGGGAACTCTGTGCGTTAAATACTAGCTGTACTTATCCTTTCACGAAAAATAGGTCGGAGATAAAAGTAAAATCTAAGTGATTCTGTACATTCTCAGGGTATAAGTAGGGCTCTATTGACCCCTTGCGGAGTACCACGGAGTTTTAATTTCCTACACACCGGTGACGATATTAATACGCGCCAGTTGTGTGCATCTCTTGATAGTCACATGATTGTTTATGTTTTGTTCCTCATTGGTCGTGGAGCAACTGGTTGATAATGGTCTAGCTAAGAAGCAATTTCCCAAATAAAACCCCACACGAATGTCACGTAACTTTGAAGAATATGCGAACAGCTTTAGCTACTCCATCCTGAAAATTAAGAGCAATTTTGTGAAATGATTAGCGAAGCTAGGAAGTGTTTGGCTAACAAACTGTACTTCTAATGAACGCGTAGCAGTCAGTCAGAATGTGTCAAGTTGCACATCTTGTATTTCTGATAAACCTGATTGTTACGAGTGGTTCGGGCTCCCCCCCTAATTTCATCTTGCTTTTTGCGGACGACCTCGGGTTCGGCGACCTAGGATGTTACGGCCATCCCACCTCATTCACCCCCAATTTGGACAGACTAGCGGCTGACGGCCTCAGATTTACCGACTTCTACTGCACAAGTCCCGTCTGCAGCCCTTCAAGGTAGTTAACTATAAGAAAAAATATACAACGGGAGGCTGTGCTGGAAAAACGAATATCTAGGTTCGAGAGTGGAAGAGAGCTAGGCGTCTTGTTATGAATGCCGATGGAACCGGTTATGGTATTTTAGTCACCTGTTAGTTAATCTCAAGTATAATGTCCCTCAACATATTAACCTACTATGAACGAGGTGAAATCCATTTAACCTAATTGAATTTCAGAATTCAATCCTGTAATAGAGCAATTCAAAATAAAATTATTTAAACAAGTACATAGGAATTGAACCACATTAACATAAAGTGCCCTCGGAAAGTTGTTTTGTTATAGCTGGGGTGCCCAAACCTTTTCCTATGATGGGCCAAAAATCTGACTTGATCCAAAGTAACGTGGGTCAATATACTATATATTAGTTCTGTGGACGTATTTAGGAACAGGACAAATAGGCTTGATTAAATCACTGTTGCATTTTGGATTGAATACAAGATGAAACGTACATGATCATGGACAATGACCCACACCCACTTCACATTAAAATCTCCAGTTTGGCTGCATTTACGGTTTGATGAAAGTAGCCAATGCAGTGGCCAACACACCTCAGACGTGTTGACCATCTACGCCAACAGCAACCCTGGATCAATGTCCCAAGAGGAACGGGGAAAGACAAAGAAACAGCACTACTTTGTCTCCCCAATTCATACATGCAACAGTCTGATGGGTCTATAGAAACTAGAGCCAAGTGTGTTTATAGCCACAATATGTACCTTCACTTTGCGGTGGAGAATAGAGGGCTTTCACACCTTAAAGTTTCCCGAATCCTGTTACAAATATGTCCCTCTCAAACCTATTTTTAGCAAATGTATAGAACCCACACCGTATGATGGTGAAACATATTGTGTTGGAATGAGGTTTGGTCTACTTGGCTGATGATCTCTGATAATCTCACCTGGCCATCTCTAGAGAAATGCACTGGTTTCATGGGAGTTCAGAGCGTTTGATAATTGGCTGAAATGTACGTTTGTTTTTCACTAGGGCATCTTTACTGACAGGCCGTTACCAGACGAGGTCAGGGGTGTACCCTGGGGTGTTCTATCCTGGTTCCCGTGGCGGTCTGCCCCTGAACGAGACCACCATAGCGGAGGTGCTGAAACCCCTGGGTTACGCTACAGCAGCCATGGGGAAATGGCACCTTGGGCTGGGGCAGAACGGCATGTACCTTCCTACCCGACAAGGCTTTGACCACTACTTGGGGGTCCCCTACTCCCATGACATGGTTTGTGTTCACTGGTAGATGTGGTTAGTCAGGAGAATGTTAACTGGTTGCTGTTAATGGATTATTTGGTTCTCAAGTCATCCCAACATATCCCCAGTGAACCGATAGAAATAACTTGAGCAATTTAATTTTTATTTGTTTGTGGTGTGTGACTCATCCTCTCCTCACCCCCCCCCCCCCCCCCCCCCC
>JACXGK010002492.1:36507-54103 GCA_016801125.1 Novumbra hubbsi | reverse complement strand
CCCCCCCCCCCCCCCCCCCCCCCCCCCCATTTTCCATTATATTAGCCCATATCTCCCTCTCTCACCACCTTATATCACCCTCCCATCACAGTCCTCCCCTGCCCTTCTCTCCGGGGACAGCCGGTGACTCTTTAGTTCTCTAGAAATGGAAGGATAAGAAAGTGCATCCCTGGCAGTTTCTCTTCATTAATACATTATGAATAACGCGTCAATGTGGGGATGCATTTAATATAACGATACCTCAATTTCTTTGGTGCAGGGTTTGACTTTCAGCAAGTGCCACTAGCATTACCAACCCGGTTGAGAAAACGGTCAAATCCCATTCTTAGAACTACTGCTATGAAATGATGGTAGTACTTCATCCCACAACATGTCCATACAATCAGTCAATGTCCTTATATTACATTGTGGTTTTTTTTCAATCCTTTGACTTACAGCAGTGTTGAGATTCAGGAACAAAACCTGCATCCCAAACGCCCTAGTTTTAAACAAGTCAAAAGAAACACGTTAGGTAGGGAATAGGGTGCCATTTGGGAGGCGGACATAGTGGGCCAGCCAGTGTTTTTTTGTTGCTGTCTTAATTATACAGTGGAACAAAAGCTTCATAGCCGTCTGCCTGTCAATGTCGAATCCCTCATATCAAAGACAAAGTCTATTACATCATTGTTATCCCATGCACACAGTCCCCTTCTGCTGCAAAAATCAATAAAGCAAATAATATTTTATAAATCGCTTTTTATCACTGCAGTTGTCACAAAGTGCTCATACTGATATCCAGCATAAAACCTTAAGGACTAAGAAATGCAGATGAAGAAGCCTACTGACTAGAATAGACTTAGTAGAAAGGAAGGACTCATAAATAACGAGGGACCACGCTTTGGGAAGTACACTTCTACATGTGGAAAGATCACGGCACACATTCTGTCAATTAATCACACCCAAGTTGATTAATGAAAAATGGAAGCAAAGAGGAAGTGTGTGAATGACAGAATGAGAGAATGTGTGAGTGTGCACGGGTGGCGTGTGTTCCTGAGCCCATGCTTGTCTCCATGACGCATGTCCAAGCGCGTGGGCGTGGGGAAGAACGGTCGCGTGCTGAGGTAAGGGCTTCTCCGTCGCGGGAGGTGGAGCCGCGAGCCCAACCGCCTGAGTGGACGTCAAGGTGACACACGGGGAACTGCGAGGAACAGGGAAAGTGTTTACCCAGCATTCCACGTGCCAAGCATCCCCGTCTGTGCATTAGGTAAGTGCCCTGTCGCATTGGAGGTTATGGACTCGCCGGCTGTCATTCAAACGTACACGTCCCAAGGAGCAGGGCCGCCTCTCCAATAGTCCCGTGTTCTCTATGGAGCACGTAGGGCTCAGGTCAAAAGCAGTTCCCTTACAAGGCGCTAGGGATAGGACTAATCCGAACCAAGAAAGGAGATGACCACGCAGGAACACATCACTAGAGGCAGCAGAGAGGGTGTTATGGTGTTATGGCCAGGGAGCTGGTAAAGGGAACAGGGTTGGATGAAAGGAATGCGTTAAGGGAGAACGGGCCAATGGGAGTGCTGCACTCGCTCATAGTGTCTGAATCATCAAAAGTTAGTCAGAAGCCGGGAGCAGGAGCCAGGCGGCGCCTGAGACTTATTAACTCTGGCCTCAGAAACGGACTGGCCGTACGGCATATCGAGGTAAATGCCGGATGGGCTGCCACAGCCTTTTGCCTCTGCGCCTGTGTAAATGTGAGTTTTTGGCAGAACGGCTTTATTTCACTGATAATTGTGGTATCAAGAATTCATGTTTTTATTGAGTGGTGTCCAGAATACAGTTGCTTTATTTGGCCCCAGTCCTTCCCTCTCAATTCTCACTGGAGCAGCGGTCAAAACCAGAACAGAGCCATAAATAAAAAACTGGTACCGTGTATGTCACAGCTGTCTGGACTTAGTGGAAATGACTCTGTCCTATACTGCTGTCAAGGGTCATTCTGCTTCCCTGCAGCTAGTTGTTTGTGTGCAGTAACTACACTGTAATGTAATACATGTCCATTACCAGAACGACTGTGTTCTGAACTGTCTGTTCCTTAAGGCATGAGGAAATAGGAACCAGTCACTCTACATTACGTACACAAAGAGATGCCCTGCCCAACAGGCTGAATCAGAATCACTACTCACAATTAAACGCTCGCGCACACACACGACACGCCACACACGCCACAAACACCACACACACGACACGCCACACACGTGCCACACAAACGTCACACACGCCACACGCGCCACACACACGTCACACACGTCACACGCCACACACGTCACACACGTCACACACGTCACACACGCCACACACGTCACACACGCCACACACGTCACACACGCCACACACGCCACACACGCCACACCCACCACACACGCCACACACACCACACATGCCAAGCACGCCACACACGCCACACGCCAATGTGTACCAGAGAATGGAGTTTCCGACTGCCGCCAATGGTTGGAACACGGATCAATATGTTGATCCACAACTCCAGTGCACATTCATCAATCGTCCAGTAAAGAACAAAGCAGGTCTGTCAGTGATGAAGCTGTGAAATAATTTCACATCCAGCTGAACACAATGTTGACATGCTGGGCTGTAGTGTTGAGTATCCCCCATGCAGGAAGCGGTTCTCCCATCCCTCTCCTATAGCATTCTCATACGTCGCTCATTAACATGTACATCTGTCAATCAACACATATATAAGAATCAAATGTAACTCTATAGTTGTCACCATGTGAGTCATTGGTACAAGTGGGCCATTTGACTGGAACAGCAGCAGAATAAGAGGAGACAGACAGATGTCTTTCTCCATCCCCTCTCTCTCACACACACACACACACCAGGTTATCTGTAGGTTTCAGCAGGACTTTTGAAGACTTTTTTAATGCCACTTAGAATTCAATTGAAGACCATTTCAGAACAACACCCCACGCAAAAAAGGCATAAGTACACCAATTTGACTGAAGTTAGGCATCAACAGACGGGCCGCGGTTGCGGTGAGGGTCTCATAGACGTTTTTATTGGGAGTATGGGAGTAGGGTGACGGGGGGGGGGGCAAATGCCAGCGTTTTTGCAAGCAACATGGTGAGTTGTGCTCAATCCTGTAAGCGGTGGCAAAATGTGTCAAAATGGCTGCAGCCCAAGTCGACCAATGAACAATGTACATCCTGTGAACCAGTCAAATCATAGACAACATCGTTATTCTAGCACAAAAACGGGGGAGAAATTAAATTATGATGTTGTGGATTCAGTTGTAGATGAGCACCAAAACAAGCTGTTGTTTAATGTGCTTCTGTATTTACATGCAACGGTAAGAGAACGTGACTCTAGCACTGATATGCATTGCTAGTGAAGTAGGCTACTGCATCTTCCTCCAATGTTGTTTAATTCCCTCCAGTATGTGGCCAATCAGTGTCCCTATCATGACCAAGGGTTTACATATCGTGATCCCAGGTTTGGTCTTGTACTAACTTTTGTTCAACTAACTATAACTATAACAATATTTAATACAACAAGAAAAAGTACAATTCCAAACTGTACTCGCAAACTAAAGAACTGGCAGCCATTTGCATGGGCACATTCAGGAAAGTTTGACTACAGTAAGTTGCAGGTAACCAGCCTTCGGTGTGGATAGACACCCATCTTTCAAAGTGGCTATGTTTTAGCCACAAAAACATAAATATTTCCTAAACCTTGCAGCGAAACCTTCCAAAAAACAATAGCAAACATAACGTAATTGGAAACGTAATGCACATTTTGATACCTGTCTTGTCACCGTAGTACAAATAAAACGATATGTCCCATTGGATAGCTAGCTAGCTACTAGGGTTCTGTGTGGCTAGCTACACATCATTTAGTGTGGCTATGTTTTGCCACAAAAACGTATATTAAATATTTTCTAAACCTTGCAACAAAAATTTGCACAAAACAATAGCAACGCAATTGTTAACGAGACGCTCATTTTGATACCTGTCATGTCTCCGTAGTGCAAAAAGTGTAGGAAGAGTTAGGGTGGCTATAATAATAAATAAATGGGGGGCAACTCAATGTTACCTGCAGGAAGTTTATCAGCCAATGGGTGCTTTGTTGCTAGCTAAATGATCTAGCTTGGCACGAGATAGCTATCTACCTCATGAACAAGGGTGTTGAGTGAAAAGCATCCAACCGCCACAAGTGTCCAACTAATATCTAACGTTCCCCACTGAAATTGTGTTTCCTTTCTGCATGACCAGAGCTAAATTGCATTCAGAAACACATTATTTTGCATCACCTATACACAATGCTAACAGAACTGGATATTTTTTAAGATTGTTAAAAAGACAAAATAAGACAATTCAAGAGCTTTAAAGGCTTTTTATTTAGATAAATTAATTTAAGACTTGTTTAGGACCAGAAAACAATGGTTCTTTGTAAGTTTTCAACTACTCTACCACCAAATATCTTACAATTGCTTGGTCTATTCTTGCAAATAGCAACTCAAAGGTTGCAACTCAAAGGCATTAATTAGGACTGACTGCTAATCTAACAATTGTGCAAGTTTTTTCGCCCGTGCAGAAGTGTTTCACTTTCAAGGAAGCAGTTTATATTGGCTGTGATGAGTTCGTTTTTAAATGTAGTTTGACATTTATTCAACAGAATTTTGCATCTTTCATGCATAATTGTGTTTATAGTATCTTAGCAATCAAGGAAGAATTTTCAATGGTGTATAATTTGGGATCCATCGTGTATGTGAGGCAGCTCTTTGAACAGGATGGGTTATTTGTGTGCATGGACAAAATCAAAACAATGACCTACTACCTCCATTGACTTTTAGGGCTTCACAGGTAACTAAACAAACTACAATGTAAACAAAACCTCTAAAACTGTGCTAAAAGCAGTCAGTAAATCCTAACTATTTAGCAAACCTAGAAATTATCCATTTATGCTTTCCTAAATTCTCAAATCAAATAAATCTTTAAAGCTTTGAAGTCGGACATTCTTTAGCAAACATTTGTAACTGAAACCAGGGGAAAATTATTTCTGAACAGCCATGGTCAAAGAAAGTGGGCTTCTGAAAGACTTTGTGTCTTTCCAAACAGTCACAGTAAACGGAGGACCTGGCATGAACCATGTCCAAGATATTTATTTTTCTAACTTAACTTATCAGCGATTGTGGCTGCCAAATACTTCAACTAGTTGCAGTCTCAAAGTCTGAAAGATGCAAAAAAATCTGATACCCCAAAATGACCCCATTCTCATGGTACATACGAGCGGCAACACTCTCAAGCAACAAATTACTTCCAGGAAAAGTTCTAAGAAAACAAAAAAGGAAGTCCAAAATTACGCCCTTTGAAATTTGGCAGAGAAAATGAATTCTTCAGCATTCCAGAACATTCCTCCATTGTTCATAGAGTAAAGTGCTGAAGACCGAGAGTAACAGAAAGAAAGAAAAGAAAGTGCCACAGCAGAAGGCGAGCAGTGTACAGATACAGGCTAAGTATATTTACAGTATGTGTTGGTGATGTAGCAAAGACTGTAGAAAAGACTCACCACATCGGACTCATCACTGCCAGACAGATACATAGTATCTGCCCTATCCGGCTCTGCTGTTGCTCTGCTCTGGCCGGTCTGGGAGAAAAAACTCCTCAGCTCCTGCCCATCTCCTCCCAGGCCCAGCACAACAAGAGGAACTCCTACTACAACCAGTGAACACTGAAGCTACATTGAGAGGCCGCTTGTTCTTCTTATTTCAAACTATGGTAACCCACAGTAACAAACCCACAGATAGTTGGACGTTTGTCTTTGGGAGATTCAGCCCTTGTAAGGCCCAGTCCCGTCACTGCAGAGAGAGAGTCAAAGAGAGAGAGACCAGCCTCTTCTTTCCCACGCTGGGAGAACACTCCTTTAGTGCGCTGCAACTGTTCTCCATTCCCCGAAAACAAGCCCACCCCATGCCCCATGAACCCCTCCCACACACACACACAAACATTCACTGAACACAAACACTGAGAGCCAGTTAGGAAGTAGGATTGCTGGCCAACAGGGCAAGCCTGAAAATTCCAGAATGCACCGAAAGCAGCTGCAGCAGCGTTTAATGTCTGTCTGTGTGTGTGTTCTAGAGAGTTTACATGTGTTTGGCTCTGCCTTGAAGAGGTTACACTTTAAGGAAGGGAATGGTAAAGCCTTACTGTAAGTCTGTACACTGGGTGACTGTAGTGGTTACTGTAATAGAAGTCATTTAACTTCAAACAACCATATCCATCTTTTGTTTATAACTCCAATGAGCAGGTTTCTCTGTGTAGTTCTCTTCAGTGTGATATGTGATGTGTGTTAAATCCTCATTGTGCTCATGTTAGCAGAAACAGGCTGACGTTTAAAATGTTTTATTAAATAGAGAGAACACATTAGGCTACACTCGTGTAAGGCTACAATACAGGGTCCCATCAGGTAGTATTTCTACAACACTTTTTCCTTTAACCGTAAAACAAAACTATAATCAAATATAGTATTTGTATTGGTCAAGTTAAATTATCTGTTATGTCGCTTTTATATTTTCTTTGTAAATATGTATCCAGCTTGACCACTACAACATTTTATAATCACCAAAATCGACCCCCTAATTGAAACCGATCAACAACATAATTTGAATGATTTAAATATTTTTACATATATTCATATTAGGGCTAGGAATTTATTAAAACATTTTTTTTATTAATCGCACAATTTGCTGTGATTATTCGCGATTAAACACATTGTTTACGTGTGGTAGAATCAATACTATAAAGCAATAAACACAATGAAGTATATTTTAAATAGAACATATTATGACATCCTGTGAACTGTAAACAAACTACAGAGTAGTAATTCCCATCAATTATACGCAGCAACATTATTATTATTATTATTATTATTAACGATCAAGCTTTAAGGGCCCAATCCCAATGTCCCCCCTAAGCCCTGAGCCCTCACAGACTTAATTTACATTGCATGGTAAGTTATTGAGTGCAAGAGGCTTCAAGGGCACAAAATGCTATAAATAGGAATGGGACAGCACTATCGTAATGGAGTTGGATCAAATCTGATGAAAGTATATTTGGAATTTACAAACTACACATAGTTCCGGCCAGGGCTGAATGTAGGCATATGCAACATAAGCAGCTGCGTAGGGCCCCCATCCGCCAGAGTGTCCCTGATTGCTTGTGAGCTCCAGACCACTAGGAGAGAGGGGCCCCCAAATCACATTTTGCTTAGTTTCCCCAAAAGGCTGGGGTGAACTGTGTTTATACTTATTTCTATTAATACTTATGGAAACCTTTTTTTACTAAACAAGTCAGAAATGTTAAAATTGACTGTGAAAATCCATTTATTGAGTTGAGTATACAACTAAGTTCAATACACTTGAGCTCAATTTGCTCATTCCCATTGAGCAACGGTAAGCAACTGTAACGTGACAAAAATGAAGAACAACTTTACAGAAGACCCAGTCAAACTATTTGTCTTTTTTGTGGCCAGCCTACTGTAACTTATAGATTTAAGAGATGATTTAAGAGTTCTACATTCGCAATAGTGGACGTATTCAGCATTAGCTAGTAAATGTCGGACACCCAATAGAATGAAAAAAAAGATATTACTTGAAAAAATATTATTTCATTTTGCTGAACGAAATTCAAAGATCCTAGTCAGTAGATCCGAACTTCCCATCACTCACTCTAAATAGCTGTCACAACAGTAAGTGGTTAAAACCGAGGCTATAGTGTTTGTGATTCACGCAAAAAAAGTGCTGCGTTAATTGCATTAAACGTTTCAAATTAATCGCAAAGATAAACTTGTTAACTCCCTGCCCTAATATATATATATATTCCCAATCATGTTTTACATTTTTGAGTTCACATGAGTGATTAGGAAGAATAAGCGGTAAGCTATGACTTGTTGTTGAGCTGCACAAATCAAGAAATATCAACAAGAAAATCGCTCAACGATTGAAGATCCTTTTTCCACTATTATTATTGTTATTGAGAAGTTGAAAGCAACTGGAGATTCAAACAATTGCCATGGAAGACTCTATTTTGACCCCAACACACATTGAGAAGGATAGTATGATTAGCTGAAGTATCTCAAATGGTTCACATATCAAAGAAAACCATGCAGAAAAGTACCTAATTCCCACAGCTATATATATTACAAAGCATATAGAGGTCTGTAATTTTTATCATAGGTACACTTCAACTGTGAGAGACAGAATCTAAAAAAAAAATCCAGGAAATCACATTGTATGATTTTAAGTAATTAATTTGCATTTTATTGCATGACATAAGTATTTGATCACCTACCAACCAGTAAGAAATTACTTAAATTCTTACTGCAAATTAATTACTCAAAAATCATATAATGTGATTTTCTGGACCTCTACATGCTTTGTAGGTTGAAAAACCTGCAAAATCGGCAGTGTATCAAAAACTTGTTATCCACACTGTATATATGTATTGTGTTGGGTGTTTGATGTTGTGAGGCTGTTTTTCTTTCAAAGGCCCTGGACAACATGTTAGGATACATGGTATCATGGTACAATGGTATCACAATATTAAATCTTGACCTGACTGCTTCAGACAAAAGCTTAAACTGGGCTTTGGTTGGTTTTTACAGCAAGACAATGATCCAAATCACACTTCAAAATCAACACAAATATGTCTCACTGACCACTAAATATAGGTTGTTCCATGGCCATCCCAGACCCCAAACTCCCATAAACCCTATAGGAAACCTGTGGATGAGTAGAAAAGGTGAAACTTGGAATCTAAAGGGTCTGTAGAAATTCTGTTTGGAGGAATACTTTCAAAAGCCTTGCCATGTGTTCTCCTACCTCATTAGTCATTATAAGAGAAGACTCAGGGTATCTTAAGTATGAAATGAAGGTGTGTCCAAAATGGTGCCACATGGTTAGAATCATTTTATTTTTTTAACTTTAATCAAAAGTAAGGTTTCTGTTCATATTTGTAATACAAGATCAAGAAAATAAACTATAAAAATGACTGACAGATTTTCTCATATTTACCAAGGGTGCCAATATTAATGAAGGGTACTGTATAGTCAATCATTAAAGTGTAACACCAAAACCACAAATCACAAATATTCCCTCTTGGTATTGCCCAGATGTTTGAAGGAACCCACGTCCGGTGAGTAAATCCTTGTAGATTACTGCATGACTACGTTTGGTCTGCTTTAACCCGTTTCCGAAGATTATTACCCAAAGCATGAGCTGTGCACGTGGCTCAGTGATAATGACCCATGCCTAGTCAGGACAGTGTTTCACAAATACTACCTAAGCCCCTTTTTAAGCCAGAAAAAGCCCTGAGCTACTCTACAGAAAGCCCTATTAACCTAGGGTCATTTTGTTTTTAAATGAATCCATTTGGAAATCCCCATTTAATTCAACTAATAATCTGTTCCATACATTTTATTTCAGTAAATGTTATCTTATAGGATATGTGAAAACTAGATAACTTAGGAAAACTGGGATCAGGTGATACACAGTGCTGAAGCTCGCTGTTATATGGTATTATATTTTCTGGCATCCTCAAAAGCAAGTCTGGTACACACTGCTTACCAGCTGCATAAACTGCCGAAAGCCTTCAACTACTAAAGAACACTTAACAATGAAATGATTAGAGTAAGTCAAATAATACACCAGCTGCAATTTCAAAATGATCTACAAAGCAGGGCATATTACTGGGGTACCTGACCTCCAGATAGACCCAAAGATTTAGATACATTTATTGCATGGTCCCAGCAAAAAATTGAATTCAGGGTCCAAAAATAACCTGCCTGTATGTGGCTACTGAAAGAGTGAACTTGCGTTTCACTACAGAACTTCATCCGTACTGCAACATTTGAAGAGGATGCATTCATGAAAATGTATGGCAAGATGAATGCAGCATGTTATCAGAAAATACTGGCTGACAATTTGAATTCTTCTGCACAAAATCTGCGCAAGGGATGCTCGTGGACTTTCCAGCACAACAATGACCCTAAGCACAAGGCCAAGTTGACCCTCCAGTGGTTACAGCAGAAAAAGGTGAAGGTTCAGGAGTGGCCATCACAGTCTCCTGACCTTAATATCATTGAGCCACTCTGGGGAGATCTCAAACGAGCAGTTCATTCAAGATGACCAAAGACTTTGCATGACCTGGAGGTATTAAGCCAAGACGAATGGGCAGCTATGCCACCTGCAAGAATTTGGGACCTCATAGACAACTATTAGAAAAGACTGCATGCTGTCATTTATGCTAAAGGGGGCAATACACAGTATTAAGATCAAAGGGTATGCAGACTTTTGAACAGGGGTTTATAATTTCATTATTTTTGTATTTGTTTTATGATTGTGCAATTCTGTTATGACCTACAGTTGAATATGAATCCCATAAGAAATAAAATGAATGTGTTTTGCCTGCTCACTCATGTCATCTTTAATAATGGTACATATATTACCAATTCTCTAGGGGTATGCAAACATTTGAGCACAACTGTATATGAACTGGGCCAGGGATTTGAACCTACTTCTCAAGTTATTTTTTAAAGACTGTATACTTTAACAAAATGCAATTGTCCTGAATTATTCTTCTTGGATTGGATTTCTAAAAGTACAAGGTTGTTTTAGTCATTGTGAACAACCGTGTTTAAAATGGCTAGTTTTTTGTGGCTGAGAAATCGTGCAACATCTACCACCATCTGCTGATTTCGCTCAAATCCACAAAAGAAGAAAAAGCTTATTTCAGAGTTTTAGAGTTATTCTTTATCTTCCTCATTCATTCCTTCCTCATTCTTACACTTCATCTCCAAAATGATTTTGGGTGCCTACAAAAGAACATGTCGAAATTCTTCTGGCCAACAGTGTGTACTGACTGTAATAGTGAATCCATCAGAGTCAATAAGAAATGTCAGGGATAAAGATGAAGCCAACTGTTAGTAAATATGTGGTTGGTTGATTAAGAACACAGTGTGTTAATTGCCTAATTACCAAAATTACAGTGAAAAAACTACATTACAGTAAGGCTCACTACTTAAGTAGCATCCTTGAATCACAAGGATGTGGAAGACTGAGTGATGTGGAAGACTGAGGTAATTAAACCAATTACCTTAGTAATTAAACCAATGCCTGTTGTGTCACAAACTTCCTGTTGTACTGGTCTACCAGACCTGAAAATGTGGACAAAACTGTCTGGGAATAAGATGTAGTGAACCAGGAATAATGATGTAATACTGGGGACTCACAGGCCTCACTTCTAACTTTGTGTTTGCTTTTTTATGTCAGTCTGTGGGAAGGGTTGTGCCAAGGTTGAACAGATCAATGAGCCACTCACTCTGTCTGTGTTAGGCCACAAATGCCCTAGCTGCCTTTGGCTTCTAGATTTGAATGTACTGCAGTGGCACTAACACGTTAGAACATACTATGAGGCCTCAACTTGGAAAAAGTAAGCACAACAATGACATTTCAAGCCCCATAGCGTACTAACTGAGTCACACAGCTTTGAGGTAATACTGAGGTTTGTCCAATATTCCCAAGATACTGCCCTACAATTGACAATATGCAATTACCCATTTTGGAAGAGACACTTTTCATCAATACGAGCTACTCAATGAATAATGTGATGATTTGTTCAGTTTACTGTTCTAACTCTAACTTCACATATTGATGCAATATTCAAAAAATGGTTCCACAGAGATGCGGAGCAGCGGCAGCCAGATAAGAAGCTATCAGGCATAACCCAAAGCTCCTGCGGGAGTAATTACCTCCCTGTCCCTTTACAACAGGTGCTGCTCCACCGTTTGTGGAGGAACCATTTGTAATGCCTACAGAGCTCCGTGCTACACGTGAGAACTATGAGAACTAGAAGCTAGACAGAATTGTCAGATTCTCCCGTTAACAGCGGTCTCCTGTTTGACATGGATCTATCGATATCAGGCGAGCTGGATCCTGCTTTTTCAGGGACTCAGGCTGAACTCCACTATCAGGACTACAATTGTTATGTCTCAGCCAGAGACCTTTGTTCTGAAAAAATTGTAACGGTGGCCTGACGCATAGCCAAAACCTTTGTTGTTATGATTTCTTTTTTAACATTACGCTAAGCTGAGACAATGTTCTGACAGGAAAGTCCCTTTGTGCTGTAAAGAAAAGCCCTATATACAAAGCAAAGTGATACTAAGCCTATCCTGTTTTCACTGAGTTGTTTATTATCCCACCTATCCTGCAATGTGGAGTTATTGTAGAGTGGCTCCCCCCAACTTGTCACAACAGGGACCACAGAGTAAACACATAAAGACTCAAAGTAGCAGTGCTGATTAAGGATCCATTGATGTCCCCCCCTCCTCGTATCTTACAGCAAAACCCACCCTAGACCAGCACTCCTTCAACAAAATGATATGCTGCGTTTAAACAGGCAGTCTAAATTACTTTCCTACTAGCAGATAAGCCAATAATTAGGCAAAAGTTAAGCTGCCTGTGTAAACGCCGCCTTATTGACCAAAGCCTAATTTCCACGTGGAATGATGCAATAAATCATAATGAACAAATTATTATTGTTTTCTCCCATTGTCAATATGTTAAGTCCCAGTGAATTAGTGGATGTTTTTGTAACATTAATAACAACACTTCTGTATCACTAATGGGCTAGAAAAGGCCACTATTTGATTATTTAAGACACAGGTGTCAAACCGGATCCACGGAGGGCCGAGTGTCTGCAGGTTTTCGCTGTCACCTTGTACTTAATTGATTAATTAGGTCACTAATTGGTTAGGTCTACCCTCACCTGGTTGTTTAGGTCTGAACTGGGAACCAATTTACAGGAAAAAACAAAAACCTGCAGACACACGGCCCTCCGAGGAACCGGTTTGACACCCCTGATTTAAGAGGTTTCTCCACTCTCTAGCCCCTTATCCTAAAGGATTTGGTCTAGCCAACAATCCTTTTATACAAAAGAACAATTCACACGATTGTGCAATTCTCAAATTCTAAAGACAAAGACTTCATTTTCCAAAAATTGGAAGATCTTAAAAAAATGTGCGTTTTCATTATTAGCTGTTGTATGAAGTGTTGGCCACATTTGTGTAAAACATTTGGTTTACTGCAGTCAGTGCTCCACCACATATTCTCTAACTGATTAAAATATTATTTACATAGTAATTGAGTTTAAAAAAATAAAAAATCAGGCCGGCATTTCAGCAACAAACTGTCAGTAAGAGAAAACATTTTTTTTACTAAATTATTCACATGATAATATAATATTTCATACATGTCAGTTAGTATAGAATGAAAGCAGCAATAAAGATGTGTTTCCAGATTCAGAGGTAATAAAGGATAAGAAACCCACTCAAACTCTTAATGAAAATAAGACTTTTACCTCCTGAAAATAAGACTTTTACCTTCCAAGGCTTTTTTTGAGGCGTTAGAAGGTTTGCATCCAAAAGCAAAGATGGTGTTGAACCCAGGGTGTAGTGGTGCATTAACACTAGAGTATAGTGCCATAGTTTGATGCTCTATTCGCAAAGTCATATAATGCTGGGTTCACACAAAGTCTAATTCATTTTCAGAAAATTAGCCTGACGCTATTTGCTTCGCAGCACTAAACACCTGAAAATTTTTAGGCACTTCTAAAGAAATGTGGTCTATAATAAAGTCACTGCATTTAAAATGACAGGCTTTTAAAGGGCCCATTTTGTGGAGTGACCCTTCTATGGCATGAAAAATTCGGTTTAGGGAAGATTAAACAAGATTAAACCTTTAGATTGTTCTTTAGAGTACAGCAATCAAATGAAGCATATAAAGAGCACATGTGCTCATCATCCTTTGACAGGAGCACAGTGAGTCCTAAAGAAACCCCCACGGGGGCCGGCCAGAGCCCAGCGCGGCATCTGAGCGGGGTTACCTTAGTTACAGGGACTCCGCCTGGGCGCCCCAGGACTAAGTTGGCTCTAATTACAGAAAGGCAGACCAGCGCAGGAGGGAGGAGGCGGCTGGAGAGAGTGAAAGAGTGATGGCGTGTGAGAGATATGGAAAAGTAAGAGAGGGAGAACGAGGAAAAAGAGACCCAGCTGCTCACTGAGCTGCTGCTGTTTCCAGACTCCCCCAGGTATCCCGCTGGCATGAGTGCCAAATCACACCACCACATTCAACCTGGTGAGAAATATCACCAATAACCAAAAGGTTCTTGGTAGTATTTCGTGATTGGATAGAAGGGAAGTAGCACAATGTCAATCAAAGCAACTGAAAGGTCGCACATTCAAAAGAATACAATTTTGGCTTGGATGCAATATGAGGATTTAGAAGGACATTTTGTAATTTGTTCTTCATAAATTATTTGCATCCCAAAAAAGGTACAAACATTAAAATGCTTGTGAATTAGGTCCATTCTGATGTTTAAATAATGTACATTTAAATACGGATGTATAAGAGTAACTAGGTAAGTTATGTTCAACTTCCCCTCCAAATTATTTTATTACTAACCGCGGGCTGCATGGACCCAGCCTGCAGGCCTTAGTTTGCCCATCCCTGTGCTATGCCCTTGAACAAAGCACAGCCCTCATTGTTCCTGTGAAATGCTCCGCATAACATCTACTAAATGGATCAAATATGTAAGAGCATTTTAAACTTAATCATCTGTAAGAACAATTGAAACTCAATCATTCTGACTATGGAAGACTTTATAAAAATGTATTCAACTGTAGATTGTTTGGTTGTTAAGCTGTTGCAAATCCACTGTTGAAACATTTTCCATAGCAGAGCAGTAAAATTTATACAATTTATGATTTATTGGCATCAAACTACTTGATGCCAGTGGTTTTCAAAAGGAGAGGGCTGTTTCAAGATCGTACCGAATGTTCACCCATGAGAATGATATAACATAATTAAATAGGATAGATATATTGTTAACGTGCTTGATCAGAACCACCAAGGTTGCATAACGTCAACCACATTTGTGTGAACAGTTGTTTGAACATACAGTGGCTTTGAAACATATTCAGACACCTTCACTATCTCAAATGTTTTGTTGTGTTATAGAAACTAATTACAAATGTTTTTTTGCCATTACCCTACACACAACAGCTCATAGGGACAAAGCGAAAAAAAAAAAAATATGTGCCAATTCACTGAAAGTTTAAAACTAAAATATATTATTCCCATAAGTATTCAGACTCTTTATTAAGCACTTTCTACAACTTTTGTGAAAGCTTAGCACTTTGTACAACGTTTCCAAAGGAGTTTGGATGCTAGGTAAAATGGAAATAAAAACAGAATGCAATGATATGCAAATCATTCATCAGGCTCAACTCAAAATAATGTGGGTTTGAAACCTATGTCTAATTACAGAAATGTATAAAAAGCTAAGTCAACAAAACATTTGACTTTTAAACAAAACACTAACTCATTCATCTCCCGGGGAACAAGGTGAACGGCTGGTCCGGGACCAGGGTCCAAAATTAGCACTCACCAAATACGGGTACATTTTGTCTTTGGCGTGTTAATTATGGAGACTACACGCCACAATGGCGGGTAGAAAAATAATTTCATTCACGCGCTAGAGAAAGCAGCAGGCTTGCGGTCACTTCAATTGGTTGAGTCTGCAGCGCTGCATGTGTCGTGCTTGTGCTTAGTACGTAACATTAATAGCGTCTGTCATCAAACTGCATTTTTTTAAATACAGTAGCTAAAACCTGAGGTAAGCATACTTGTTGACAGTTTATGCTAACCCAGCCATCATGTGGAGGTTTATTGCGGAAGAAGAGCCCCCAACAAAGAAAAACAAAACCCTTCAAGCCGAGACCACCCCTATCATGTCTAATGCGAGCGTCCCCTCGTCATCTCATCCATCCAAAATAACAAGGAACTTCTATAAAAGATAGCGATAATGAAGTTGTTCCAAGAACATGGCTGGAGTATATAGGAGGGGGTTATGTTTTGAAATTTGTGTCGTGTCAACCCAAAGGAAAAGCGCAGAGGCAATTCCTTCGTTGTTGTCACTACAACCATGAAACTGGAGAACATACTACTTCACAAGTGCTCACAATATCATCATGATTGCACGTCAGGGCACAGTTTCTGCTCCTCCAGGCTACCCCATCAGGACCTCACAAAACTTGTAACGCTAATTTCTCCCATTCATTTTTAGGATCCGTTTTATATGATGGGTAAGGTGTTGTGATTTTGATCTCTTTGTCCAATTATAATAATAATAATATCGTTTCCCTTTGTTTTGTAATATTTTTTGTGTTCTTAATGCTAAAACAAGCTTTTTGCCTTTTGTTAATTGTTTTCAAACATACAGAAATTATCTGTAATAATGAAAAAGCGATTAGTCGAAACAAAATGTTGATTTTCAGTCAACTAAGACAGACAAACACCCTGACAGACAGGAAGGGCAGACTATATGGAAGACTATACTATATGGAAATCATGTGTTCTAGTGAATGTCTTTACCGAATCAGTGTTGAGTCTGAGACCAAATAACATCAACTATTACAATCACAGTTTAAGTGTACTTCCCAAATACCAGCCATGCAAAATTCAGTACAAAGGTCCATTATGAGGATTTAGAATAATCGCCATAGACAATATATCTTACCCTCAAAACTAGGTGTTTAAATCCGGGAGTCTTAGATTCTATTGGAGGCTTGTCCAGTATCCCAAGGGAAATGAGAATCATGACCTCGAATAGAAGAGTTCCTCAATGTTTAATAAATAGCTAAAAATTCCGACTTAACGCTAACAGACTAGCAATGACAATAGACAGCTATTTAGACCACTGCACCAGAGGAGCAGTGCTGAACTGAACAGATCGACAAATTGGCTGTCCCACATGAAGTCATAGGAAAAACTCTTCAGCCAGTAAGTGAGCTAGGACGGCTCTTCCAATATATTCAGGCACCAATCGACATACGGACACGCAGGCAAACAAACACACACACGCGTGCACGCACGCACGCCAGACACACACAACAAATAAACAGACAGACAGACCCATCAGACTGAGAGACAATACCAATAAACGGACACTACAATCAGATAACATTTTACAATCCATAAATGCATCAGTTCAGTAAAATAACCATAACAAAAGGCAGACAATACCTTCAAACAGACAGACACTACTATCAGATTAACATACAGACACTACAGAGACACTAACATCAGACAGACACTACCTTCAGATTGACAGACACCACCATCAGAAATACAGATAACACCCTCAGACAGACATAACTACCATCCAACAGACATATAGACACAACCTTCAGACAGACAGGCAGACAGAAAATACTATCAGATAAACATACATACACTACCATCAGACAGTGACACTACCATCAGACAGTGACACTACCATCAGACAGTGACACTACCATCAGACAGTGACACTACCATCAGACAGACACTACCATCAGACAGTGACACTACCATCAGACAGTGACACTACCATCAGACAGTGACACTACCATCGGACAGTGACACTACCATCAGACAGAGACACTACCATCAGACAGTGACACTACCATCAGACAGTGACACTACCATCAGACAGAGACACTACCATCAGACAGA
>JACXGK010002492.1:24059-36407 GCA_016801125.1 Novumbra hubbsi | reverse complement strand
ATCAGACAGACAGACACTACCATCACATAAACATTCAGAGACTACAGAGAGACACTACATTCAGACAGACACTACCATCACATAAACATTCAGACACTACAGAGAGACACTACCTTCAGACAGACACTACCATCACATAAACATTCAGACACAACAATCAGATAGACACCACCATACAGAGACAGACAAGCCCTACCATCAGGCACACAGACAGATTTACTCTAGCCAATAGCGAAGCGTGATGACGCCGGGCCCGGGTGGAAGATGTAGTGTGCCCCGCCCCCCGTACTAGAGTCCCAGCCCACATAATAACACACAACACCCACAAGGGCAATTGCTCTGTGTCTATTTGATCCCCTTCTCACTTTGTAATGATTGCTTCTCGGTAAGGAGATTTAAAGCGGCTTGCACCAATCCAGGATTTACAGAGAAAGAAACCAGTGCCACTGTTCTTCTGGGTGGAAAAACAGTGTTCCTCAGTGTTATGTTTGGCAAATGCACTTTGTTACATTTGGCATAAAACAACACCAACCAGCATAGACTACATAAAGTATAAAGTCAAGTCCAATACAGATGTCATTGATATGGTTAAGCTTTAAGGAAATCCCTAGTTCGTCCAGCTCAGTAGCAACAGAAAGATGAGCCAGCAGATCCCCTTTCAGCCCAAGAGAACCCTCATTTGTCCATGGGTCATGTTCATTATGCATCATACAGACAGCATACTCAAACAGGTAGGGGCTATGTGGATTTGTCCAAACAAAAATGTTTTATCTCACTTCAATGGCAAATATTCTCAAAGGTATTCCACTACAGGAATACAAGCCAGATCACATCCCTACAGTAGGGTGAGTAGAACCCCCAAAAAAACCTCAAGAACCTAATGAAACCCAAATAAAAGTGAAAGGGTTCACACACACCTGTATAGACAAACGTATCGCAAACGCATTACCAAATACGAGAAATAAACAAATCCTCCAATTTATAGAGAGACCGAGGTCAAGAATTCCAAATAGCTTTTGTTTTTACCTTGGGCTTCTTCGACATGCTCGCCGTCCCAGGCTGTAGGGGACACCTGTGTCGCCTCTCCGCTCCTGCGAGACTGCAATGAATTATGCAAATCCCCTGGTTTTGTTCACAGTACCCAGGGGTAAAAGCAGCTGACGCCCTACATAAAAAAACAGGCAACCTATTTAACCTCAGTCACAACTGAATAAAAAGGAAAAAAGGACCTCCGCTGACAGGTCGCCCTCCATTACAACCAATCTCAAGACTATGGATCCTGTGATGTCCGCCCAGTTAGCTGCCATAGCACCGTAGAGACGGGGTCAGCCATGGTGAGGTCTGTTAGGAGCCCTGGAAGAGGGGATGACATGACTCATGTTGACTGAGCCCATCTGCGGATCACTGGGGCACACACACTCACCAAGGGGCAGGCGTCTCTTTACATGTACACACAAAACACGAACGCACTGAAACACGGACACAGAGCCAGGCAGACGGGACAGAGGGAGAAAGAGAGAGAGAGGGCAAGAGATAGTGAGGCAGATAGAGAGGGAACATCAGTGGTGTCATATATTGCCCCAGAGTGTTTCTTCAGCTCGCTAGGCATCAGGCTTTAAATTTGATAGTGTGACATCTGTCGCCTCAACTGGACCGATACACTTCCTGACCTCGGACTGACCACCCGGCCAGCCTCCAGCTCCCTGTACAGTCCGCAAACGGCCCGATGTCACACGTCGCTCGCGCCACATTAGTAAGTCACTGCACACACGGTGCACAGTCACAGCACACACTCAGGACGCTCTCACTGAAAAGCCACGAGGTTGACCGCAGAACCACTGGAACACATGACCTCCATCCTGCATCTGGTGCCCGGTGGCCAGACAGATGCACGGCCGGGAGGACGAGACAGACAGTGTGACGGGGGGCAGCTGGGACAGACAGCCACTAGCATCTGGAGCCCTAATCCTGGTCCGGCCTGCCCAACCCTCATTAGCGATACTGACAGGGTGAGGATACAAGGTACCATCACGTCGCAGCATCCTAACTATTAATCAGATTGCTTCAGGTGGAGATCCAGTATGTCACTGTTTGGCTGACAAATGATTGCCTGGTTGCATCAGCTCTGACAGTCCATGATGGTGAGGCTAAAAGATGCTAAAATTATTTTGTCATGATGAAATACCTCTTGCTGGGTAGACCTAGTAACATTCCTTTTTTATTTTTGCTATTCAGTAGTCACTATTGTATGAAAGGTAAGGTTGGTACGTCTCGGTGGAGTTGGGATTCGAACCAGGATTATGGGCATTGTAACTGATGTTCCATATTTTTTTATTAAAGCATTGTTATGTGTTATTGTATTGTGCCCATCTGGATTAAGTCAGTTTATTCTGAGGATGCCTAATTTGAATATCTGGCTAGATGGTGGATTTGTGATTAGAACTTTACAGAAGATTCTACCGGAATACATTTGTCTAATGTCTATAGAGTGAAAGCCAATTCAGTCGTCTAGTCGAATGTTCATTTGGTAGTCGGTTGCACGACTAAAACTACCACTCCGATTCCCGCAAGGGATGTGTAATAAAAAAATGATTGGCTGATACTAACAGCTGTGGCTAAAGGTTTTGAGAAAGACACAAGCATTGGTTTACACAAAGTTTGCTGCTAATTAAAAGCATTTCATGAATGTCAAAGGCTATTATTGACAATTACATTAATTACATGCAATATTTACAGTGTTGACCCTTCTTCTTCAAGACCTCTGCAATTCACACTGGCATCCGGTCAATTACCTTTGGGGCCCCATCCTGACTGATGGCAGCACATTCCTGCATAATCAATGCTTGGAGTTTCTAACAATTTGTAGGTTTTTGTTTGTTCACCCGCCTCTTAATGATTGACCACAAGTTCTTACTGGGATTAAGTTCTGGGGAGTTTTCTGGCCATTACCCAAAATGTTGATGTTTTGTTCCCCAAGCCACTCAGTTATCACATTTGTCTTATGGCAAGATGCTTCATCACGCTGGCTAAGTCATTGTTCGTCGCCAATCTGTTCTCGGATGGTTGGAAAAAGTATTTGCCTGACTGTGCTTGCAGATGCACTCACACCTGACTGCTGAGATTCCTGAGCAAGCTCTGCACTGGTGGTGAAATATAGTAACTGTTTTTTATTGAAATAATAACTGTGTAATAAGAAGAAGAAGAATCATTCATTTGCAGAAATTACAGCCTTGCAGACCTTTTTCATTCTATTTGTTAATTTGTTTAGTTAATCTGAAAAGATTTCTCCAATGCTTCCTGAAGCACCTCCCACAAGTTGGTTTGACTTGATGTTTCCTACTTAGGTACTCTACAGTCAAGATGCTCCCACAACAGCTCAATAGTGTTGAGATCCTGTGACTGTGGCTTGGAGCTGTGCTTTTGGTCATTGTCCTGTTGAAGGAGCAAACTTGCCTCAAATCAAGCGCCATCCACAGGGTATAGCATGGTGTTTCAAAATGGAGTGATAGCCTTCCTTCTTCAAGATCCCTTTTACCCTGTTCAAATCTCCCACTGTTTTGTTTTGCAAGCGTCAAGGTAAAAGTAAAAGTGAAAATGCTGGGTCTCATATTAAATGTCAATTAAATGTAAAGCAATTAGCCAATACCATTCATCAGCCGATACCATATATTTGTCTCATGTAGTTGTATGAACATACATAATTCACAAAAATATGAAATTGTGTATGGTTATATTATGTAAGAACAATGATGTGCCAAATAATATTACTTTATAACACGTCTTCCAAATTGGTATCATAATGAGGCTTGGCCAAATGTCAGACTGGACAAAAGTAGCTAGTCTTTATGTTACTCACTTTATAGTAAATCTGTAGTATGGGAGCATATCATTTCATTAGTGTCTGATGCAAGATAATAGTGTTTTGCATACCACATTTAAACAAGATACTACTATACAAAACATTTTCATTTAAGTTGCCAAGATTTCCCACCACACAAATGCAGAAAAATGCATTTAGTACAATATGAAGTATATAAGGGAAAGATTGTTCAGGAATTGTTTTCAAACAATACAGCAACCCACAGGCCACGTCGTCTCCAGGGAAGCTCTCTAGAAGCAACAAGCTAGCTACCCTACCTAGCTACCAACAAGCCTCTGAAAAGTATACACAAAAAGGGTTTTCATTTGGTTAAAGTTATTCCAAGGGGAATCCCGAACCACACGTAGTGCTCTTAGGCGTCACCTTCCTTAGGAAATGCAGCTATTCAAAAGGCTACAAAAAGAGCTTGTGTCTTCGGTTATCGTTGTGCCACAGGCAGGATAAACAATAAAAACAATCATTCCAAAGCACCTGTTGTAGCTAGATCGTGTTTACATAGTTGTATGGGTTTAGAGGTTGTCTTATCACAGATATCTGTGCCGCATCATTGTCCTTCTGCAAAAAGACAGAGTGAGAGAGAGAGTAGGGAAAAAGAGAGGGTTTTGGGTAACTGGGCACCAGTCTAAGCCCCTCCTCCTCCAACGACTTGCTGATTTTATCTGAGCAAAACCTCTCTCGCTTGCTCTCTCTAATCTCCCCTGATCCATCTGCAATGGCCCAAAGTCAGAAATGACACACACTCCCCCAACACACAAACATAATACGCAATACAATTTTTTTTCAGCATTTCAGACAATCGCATCTAGAAATGAACATTCTTCTAGGCTAATTTCCACTTACTCTATTCTATATGCTTATAACTAAAACTATTTTTACCCAATAAGTGCACATTTGACAGTTAGAAACCGAATGAAAGTCTACCTCAAACCAAAACAACCTAAAGGTGACCTTCAAAAATACACTGAAAAGCATGGCTTACCCAATATGAGCTGGACATGTCTATTACTAATTTATATTTCAGTATGGCCAATGCTCTTTTCTAGTGACTTTTAGTGCATTTATGCAAAGAAAGCTAGGTAGTACACCATAATACAGTTTTGGGAATGCAAAAACATGTACCTCACAAAGAAGATACCAACTAAGTCAGTGCAAGCTTTGTTTTCTTCGTTGGTAGGGACACGGGGGGCTGAGATACCTTCAATTCTCACCAGCTATCTCGTTGACTGATGGAGGCAATTATTCCTTGATGCATCTATGATGTCATTCGAATGTAAACCTAACATCACTTTTTCACAAACGATTAAAATCTCTGGTTCTGATTGATTGTATCTGGGCATGGCACAGACAGATTTCATAAAGTAGGCATGTAGTAGTTATATAATTCTTAAATCTCTAAGCCTACTCCTGAAATAGCCATTGGATAGGCTCATGGAGCAAACAAAAACCACAGCTATCTATATCAGACTGCCACCCTCCCACTATCAGATGCTCACATGGATGTATTATGGAATGCAACAATTTGTCAAATACATTATTTCAAAAGATGTTATTGATTTTTGTTACTTTGTCATTACCACAGACCGGGATAGAAGACAGATATATTGCTTATGTGTCAATTGCAGAATGCTTTTTTCATTAGTGATACATGCTTAGGTAACAGCTGGCAAAAGATTAACTGAACGACAAGCAAAAACAAACCGTTTTGTCAGAGCTTTGAATAGGTAAGTCAGGAAAATAAAACACATGTAACTGGCTTCCATGTAAACCAAATGGTTACAGCACCTATAAACACTGAATAGCAAAATTGTTAATTTTGACTTAACTTTAACCTAGATGGAGGGATTCCGTAACATCAGCCTCTGCGTTCATTAAACACAACATTCAAACTGTCCTAACAATCAATTGTCACAGTCAAGATTGAACTACCTTTTTATGTATTAGTTTGTACTAATTGCTATGATTGAAAGCCATTTCTGATGTGCACATGTAGAATGAGCGCGCACACTTGTTCGCAGATAGACCAGAGTTTCTAGTCCAGGCCAGAAGAAACAAGAACAGAGTACAGTGACTCCTTCCCCAACCCCCTACATCCCAGAGCATTGCCGGCACGTACCCCACTTACCCAGGAGACATTTTTATTCTTGGGTGGTTTGAGCATGACAACGAGTAGCCTGGCAGCATGAATGGAGAGAGGAGACCCCTCCTCAGCAGCTCTTAGCCCCACAGATGGTGCCTGTTCGGAGGGCAGGTGAGAGCAGGGCAGGGGGTAAGGGGCCAGGGGCTGCAGTAGGGCACAGCCATGTGTCGAATCCAAATCCCTCCTCCGCTCTAGATAGCTCCAACATCTGTCAGGCGCAGCAGACACATCCAACCGAGGTACCGCAAGCACGCACAGGGAATGAGCAAATGGAAACTCACAGGTAAACAACAAGGCGTCAATAACTCCAGGATTTGCCAAGAGGTGCAATTCTGGACATTGTCATGTTCTGGGAGTGTTAGATTCTCCTCCAAAAGTTAGACATCCACTTCTTCCGCCTCTTCCGTCCTGGTAGACCAGAGCAACCTCCTGGACTGATTATGTATTCACGCTGACTATGAATATGCAATGCCTCGACCGGTAGGTTTAAAACCCGCCCTCCTGCTGTGCATCAGCAGATGACCAATCACCAAGCAGGTCCTTGCCGGCGGCTGTCGCGAGTGGGCTTAAGGAAGTATTAGGAGAAAAACACTGATTCTTGCTGGTAATAGAAAGTGGAGTTATGGAGTTATCCACAGACAGGCAGATGAGAGATTAGCATCAGAGCAAGGGGGTGAAGGAGGGTGAAGGAGAGTGCCTCACCTGATGACTCCTATAGGAATCTACGTTGGTCATCTCTCTCTGAAGTAATCTCTTGTCTCATCCTAACCTCTGACGAAGCTCATCGATCACGTCTTTTCCCTCCAGTGCTTTCTACTTCTCGCCCGTCCTTCCCATCCGTCCTCTCACATCTCACTCTCTCACTCTCTCTAGGGCGCTTGGTGTTCTCGTCAGGCTGGTACCTGTTGTCACGGTGCCCAAGCACAGGGCCAGGCACATCGGCAAGTCAGTTGGGAGTGGGTAGACCGCTGGGAACTAGAATGGCTTCAGTCTTCTCTTGTCTTGCCTTTTTAATCTGTTCCTTGATTTATGATATGGACTCAAACTGAATTTTACCCTACTTTTTACTTTTACACTTTCTGCTGCCTCTCGGTCGATTTGTTTTACAGCATGGCCACATTTTGCAGCTATCCTCACTGATTGGAGTGAGTTCATTAAGATGGATATTAAATGTGGTTCTCCAATTCCCTCTGGAGAGGAAAGCCTGGATGTGTGCACATGCGCACACACACACACACACACACACATACACACCATCCGTAATGCCTCCCAAACAACCTAGACCTACATAATCAGAAGCAATAACTATCCCGTACAGGTTTTAGTTTATTGGTCGTTATATGTAACATTTTAGGTTGGCCTAAAACGCATAACGTCCATCAATAATGAATTGTGTCACCGTATCCATATGGGCTAATGACCTCTTGTCTCCTGGTTCATTGAGGAAAGAAGAGTGGTTATTCTGCATTCCTGGTCTTCATTGGATGCTAAGAAGCATCTGTTCCATTTTTATGTGATGCTCGACTTGGATGCCCAGCCGGTCAGAGGTGCTCCTTATTAAACAGGCATGAGCCGTGACTGGCGCTCCTAATTGCTGTAATGGTATCTTGACGACGGCCATTTCCCTGTGGGTTTTATAGCTACAGGCGATTTTAGATAGATGAGGCAGAGCCCAGAGGGTGTGTCCTATACAGTGTAGGGAGGAGCCAAGGAGGGGATGGCATTCAACTGAGTGGATTTCCTCGAATTTAGGAACGCAACTGAAAATATACGTTGCACAGCTCCAGTGCCGGCATGATGGAACACATGTGCCAATGTGAACATCGGGAAGATGGGTGGTGGGGTTTAGTGTGACAGTGGAGTGTCTGTGACTGTTCAGGCATTTGATTAAAACATCACTGCGCATTTTATACTTGCTAATTTAACACACACTATCTACATAACAGACTGGTTTATTATGTGAAATACTGGTGCTAGCATTAAGTGTAAAGATTCTTCATATGCATCCAAACATAAAAGCCAATGACACTGTATTTGACAGATGCGTAATACTTATCAGTCAACTATGAATGTCATTACTTTATTTTTATGAAGAGAACATTTCAGAAAGGGCAAACTCTACTAAAAAACTATGGAGCACATTTCAGTTGATTTCTGCTGACAGCACTGAGTCAGCCTTACATGTCTTAGTGTGACTGGATTGAATTGAGGAGTAAACAGAACATTCTAAAGCATATTGCATATGTTATCAACCAACAAACATTTAATAAAGGATGTAGGGTTGCAAAATTCTGGTAACACATGCAAAATTCCATGTTTTCCAGATATTGAGCTTAAAGGATTAAGGATTTGCTAAATATTCACTCCTTATTCCAGGAATCATCCAATTCCTAAACTCCCTGAACTGAAAAGCTAGTGTAGAAATATGTTTTTCAATTTGAGAAAGCAAAACACTAATTCAGTCACGACTTTATTCATTTTGTTACTAGGAAAATAAATGTGCACACTGTTACAGCCCAAATTGATGTATCAAGTAAAACAGGCACAGTGAGCTGTAAAACAGTGTGCGACTATCTTAGCGTCAACATTTCATTATCCGATAATCAACACCTTTACAAACCTGTTTAGGTGTGCGTCAGTTTATACAAAAGCAACTCAAATACAAGTTCATAATGCCAAAGGAAAGCAGCACAATCCTAACCAGGCACAACGTCTGCGTCAATATATGTGTGAAAACATTCAGTAAAGGTTGTAAGCGGACATACTCAACTCATATAGCGTCCCCAATTAGAGACAACGATGTACAGCTGCCTCAGATTGGGGAACACAGCAATTGGCAGCGCAGAGATGCCTAGAGGCACAGTCTTCTGCCAGGTCCTGACTATGGCCCACAGAGCAGCACAGAGATGGCTTGGGGCACCTTCAGCTACAATCGGAAGAAGAGATACCACTTCCATATCACCATTAAATCCCTGATTAAATTGTCACATTTATTTCAAGCTAAACGGGCCCAAACAGGGGAGGGGTTCTCTACTTAATGTACTCCATAAACCTAGGCGACTATTCCAGAGTTGTTTTTTACACAAAACTCCATAGAGATCCAAGTGATCCAGGAAATGTCGACCACCACGGGTCTCATTGACATCAGTGTTTCCGAGCTGGTGAGGTAAGCTACACATAAGACCTCCACAGACCATAAGTCACAGTTTCCACAAGTCCAAGAGAAAGATGGCAGATTATGCAAAAATACCTTAAAATCCTGTGAAATTGAGACATTCCAGAGGGCCTCTGTGTCCAATTAGCCGTACAGTTTTCTCTGACGTTTCCCCACTACTCTCTGGAAAACTGGAGGAACCCTGCACCAGACAAAGTTCACCCTGGCCCAAGGTTTCCACTCTGGGCACTTAACCCAACGCCTGGAAAACTGGGAATTCCAGGTTACACTCACCAGGGGAGATTAAGTCACTGTATAACTTCCATTAAATGGTCCAACACTTGTCCTGTCCCATTCTTTATTCAGTACAAACTGACATCAAATTCACAACTAGTGACATAACGATAAGCGAATGACTCTACATTCAGCGTAAACTTTTAATATGCAATATGCTGCATTAAGCTTTATAGTGTAGATTACATAGTGGCATGGATACACACAGACCTCACACAGAATTGTGAATAGCAATACTCAAACAAAGTAACATTCTTCGTTCCTCGAATACTCTTATAGGCTTGAGCATTAAAAACAACTCCAGGATAAAAAAAATATCCTAGAGAAAAGAAAGTGGGAGGTTATGCAGACCCCATAATGCTCATAATTTTTAGTCTACAACTAGCATTTATTTTTCCATGCAGGAAACGTGTTTTCTTCTCAGTTCTTCGCTGCTACGCTGACAGTGTTGACGAGCACCCATACAGGCTGCAGATGCGCTCCGCTCCCAGTGCATGACGGGAACCAGGAAGAACTAACAAAACAAAGGGAGTTTGGCTGGGCCCCGGACTGCTGTCTTTGATTAGCCCAGTTTCCATGTGGAGACCATCCAGGCTCTGAGTCTGCTGCTTGTCAGAGTCAGACAGACTCACATCCGGCAAGGTCTCCCTCTGTGCTCCAAATTCCATCCCTTGAGCAACTGTGTTTCACCCCATTGCAGACGTAAAACTGTGGTTTATGCCTCCGCATTGGAAACATGTGAGATGAGTGTCACCAAAAGAACGCCGTCGTCACGGAAAGAAGCCAACTAGTGGTTCAGAAGCAGCTACACAAACTTGTGCTCTATGCCTCTAACCGCACTACATACTATGGCCTATGCTTTCAAAAGCCTATAACACGCTTTATTTGCTTCAACTGTATGTGAACAAATGCCCTTTTTCTTTCATTTTCTTTCTTTTTATCCTGGTTAATGTGCAGTCGGTCTGCAAAGTAGCAAGTAGCTCAAGCCATCTCTCTCCAGCTGCGGGGGCAGTAAATCCAACCCCGTCCTGCAGCAGTAATCCACTCATCACTCAGATTAGAATCCACTTTTTTGTAAGTGTTAATCCCGACCACAGTGGCACGAGGGTGCGTGCCGAAGGGGCGTGGCCGAAGGGACTTGAACACAGACACGTGGTGAAGGTAATGTCACCATGTCGTTTTGGTGGTTCGTTAACAACGTGTGTGTCAGCGAAAACACTTCGGCAGTCCAACATGACAACAGTAACAGGCATACTGGCGGTACAACGTCTTCCACTCAGTGGACTACATTCATTCGTCCATAGATTGACCTATAGACATATAAATCCCGATGAGGATATAACTATGCTAAAGGGAATGCCGGAGTAAGACGAATGACGGAAAACCTTTAAGATTCTTTACATTTTAATAACAGCCACTTTTGAAAACACTCTGTCCCCATTAATGACTGATTTTGGCCTCAGATCTGGGCTGGTCTAATAAATCGTACAAAGGTAAACCGAATTCATACTTTTAGTGCACCATTGCATCATGGGTTGATCACTAGAGTACCATAAAAGCTGTGGTATTGGAAGCATGTGTGACATCTGGGTCTGTGGGTTTGTGTGGGTTTGTGTGTGCGTTTTAAGCATGTGTAAAACATCTGAAAGGGGTTACAGGGACATCTAGTGGTGGCAGAAGTCGAGAGCAAACGATTATACATGGATCCGTTATGAACTGTGTGAATGTGCGTGTGCAAGCGTGTATGTGTGTGTGTGTGTGTGTAACTGGCAATAATCTACACAAACATCCGCACTGACACAGATAGAAAACCTGAACCAGTCAGTAAATTAGGTAGGAAAAGCAATAATAATGGTGTTGCAGTAAACCGTCAGTGATCGTGCAGGTTATAATTTATAGAAAATGTTATCTCACTTTGCCCAACCGTGTCCCCTGTCCAACTGACCAAAGGACCATTACATTTTACTGCAATTGTTCTGCCTCAGGCATACAAAAGACGAACCAGTGGAACAGCAATACAACCCGGACACTGGCGCACACAGAAGAGGGGTGAAATCAACGGAAGACAGCTCGCGGAAACTCAGTTGTCCCGGCATGTGCCCGGGGACTGCAGCACTACGCCAACCTTCCAAATGCCTCCTCGGCTCTTCGTCCGTACCCAGAATAAATGTGGGAAAGCGGATGAATTCGCCGGTCTCTAGTGTGGCTGGCTGGCTGCGTGAGGATGATGCCAGCATTGAGGCTCTGCGGAGAGATCTGCCAGCCCGCTAAGTCGCTAAGTCGAAAAAGCTTTCCCTCAGCGAGACTCTGCCATGTCAGTTAGACGGAGTGCGCAGGAAAACCGTGAAGGGTCGCGGCTGGCCCCGGCAGAACACAGAAAAACACGAGCTTGGAAACAAAGACACGTGTGTTTTCTCTATGTCATGCATACATTTAAATGGATATACTCTCGAGGCATGAATACGCACACACACACACCTACAAGCGTGCGCTCAAACAAACAACACTCTTAGGACTTCGGAACGAGCTACAGGTCTTCTCCGTGGAAAAGCTCCCTCAGTGTGACGACCACCTCGCTGCGTTACTAAGATTCTCGTGTCCTCGGTGAAAGAAGCAGTGACCCTGCCAGTCTCCCTGAATTCCCACTCTCTCCCTTTCCTCGTGTGCGTCCGGGCAGTAGTGAGAACCAGGCAGCAGACTCACGTATGGAAGCTGTGCTCTCCGGCGATGGCCCAGCCCACAGCACGGCATGAAGGGGACCGGGGGGGTTCAGGAACGGACGGCAGCCGCCTCACAGACACGCCGTCAGGCAGCAGCGTCCACTCAGCCTCGGTCCATGTCTTAACGCTCCTCCAGCGAGGGGGGGGGGGGGGGGGGGGGGGG
>JACXGK010002492.1:0-23959 GCA_016801125.1 Novumbra hubbsi | reverse complement strand
GAGTCACGGCGGGACGGTGTTCCGTGGCGAGTTTGACCCGGGTGCAGCCTCAGCCATTCAGCACGCCCCCCCTGTCCTGCAGCAGAGGTACCGTGGAGTGCCTCCGGGAGAGGAGCTGGTCTGTTACAGCGCTGCCTGTTCCCCCAATCCTTATCTGGTTCAGCTTCTGGGGCTGCTCCTCTAGCTTGGACCAAATCCTCTGTGCTACTGCCTCTGCCTGTCTCCCTGTCCCGTGGTTCTGCTCTTGTGGAGGCTCCAGGGAAGGACGCGGTGCAGACGGGTCCAGACTCAAAGTAAGGAGGTGGAGCCACTGGTGTCCTTATTGACCGCTGCCCTTCCTGGTTGGGGGGGGGGGGTGGCCGATTACACCCCGCCTCCTCTCCTGCTACCATCACCTTGGACTCAGTCAGATGGACCGGATGGACAGGATAGAATCAACAGGACTCCTTCCCTCTCCCTTTTCTCCCTTCTCTTGGGTTGAGATTGTCTTGCTGGCAGAGACAGAAAGCTGCAAGGCGGTGGTCAGGGCATAAGATCTATCTGGCTGCTGGTGAAAACAGTTTATCTAGTTGTGTCGTGTCTGGTGCAGAGAGCAGCAGCCGTAGGACTTTCACGCACTCTGTCTGTCTCTCTGTGGTGCCTTTCTGGCTCGGTCGTGTCCAAGCGCTGAATGGACCACTGGCTATGTCTTTGCTTCTCTTCCACCCTCCTCGTGTGCCCTAACACATGATTGAGTCAAGACCTTAATGTACTCACTGCTTTGTGCTGCGATCAAGACTTCCATCTCTCTGACACCACCAGCCCGTTGCTTTGATAATTCCTTCTTCCTTCCTTCCTCATCCTCTCTCTCCTCAAAAGCTGGTGTCTCTCAATTACCTTAGTTCTTGCCATGCCAAGTCAAAGAAGGTTACAGAGAAAACAAGCCTAACAGAATTTAGCAGAGGGATTAAAAAAAGAGAAAAGATGAGAGACAAGAAGGGCTTAATGGAAGGATATGGAATAAAAGAGGAGAGAAATACAAAAGGTGCTTAATAGAGGGATAGAGAAGGAGATGTAAAGGAAAGATACAGGATAGAGGGGATTAACAGAGGGATAAAGAACTAGAATAGGAAAGGGGCATTACAGGATAATAGATAAGAGAGGGAAATATACAAAAAATAAAGGGGAGAGGGGTTTAGTAAGTAATAGAGAAAATAGAAGAAAGGGGTTTAACAGAAGGCTAAAGAAGTAGAGATAAAAGGCACATTACAGTGGGATTAAGAGAGGAGCAGAGGGCCTTAACAGAGGCATAGAGAAGCAAATAGAAAGGAACAAGACAGGGTAGAGGGGATTAACAAAGGGATGAAGAACTAGATAGGAAAGTGGCATTACAGGGCAATAGAGAGAAGAGGGGCTTAATTGAGGAATAGGTGGGTTTAGCAGAGAGATAAAATGGAGGAGAAAGGGGTTTAACAGAGGAATAAAAAGTAGATAGAAAAAAGGGGCATTGCAGGGGGAAAAGGAGAGAGGTGTTTAACAGAGGAATAAAGAACTAGACAGGTCAGGGGAATTATTGGGAGATAAATGGGAGAGGGGAAGGGGGCTTAACAGAGGGATAGAGCAAGAGAGTTAAGGGAAATAGGTTCAAAACGATAAAGAAGCAGAAAGAATTAGAAGGAATTGCAGGGGGATATGCAAAGATGGGCAAGGGGCTTAACAGAGAAAGAGAGAAGGTCATTAGGGAAATGGGTTTAACAGGGTTTTAAAAAGAGGGGTATCCAAGAAAGGAGAGAAAAGTGGGGAGAGGGGCTTATCAGAGAGATAGAAACAGAGAATGTAAACAGAGGGGCTTAACAGGGAGGTAGAAGAAGAGAATGTGAACAGAGGGGCTTAACAAAGAGATAGCGAAGTAGGGGGGAATGCGAGAGGGAGAGAGATGGAGAGGCTTGCTATGTGTTTCTTTCATCTTTATCATTGTCTCCCCCCTGCATTGAAAAGCAGGTGCTGTTGTCTGAGTACACAGTGAGGATGATACAGACACTGAATTTCAATTGCCCACTGCCACTACCGGCATATAACATTAGCTTAACCCTCACGTTCTCTCCCTCCATCCCTCCTGACGTCTAACGCCAACTTCTTTGTTTCTCGCTCTCTTTGTCACCATCTTTCCGCTCATTCATATTCCCTCTCACCATCTCTCTCACCTTTCCTCTCTCTGTCAATCTTTCCCTCTCACTCAAATGTCATTGATTGGAATGTTCCCCCGTTTGGTGTCTCTGGGGCTGGTATGTGGTATTTTCTCTTTTTCACTCTACGGAAAAGCTGTGCTTTTGAATTCATAAGCTGCTTAGGGTACGCAGCAGCGTTTCCTCAGACAGTTCTCTTTACTCTACTGGAAACTCACTAGTTTCTTCTCCCTCCGTAAGGGAAAGCCAAAATCACTTCAGCGCCAGTCCTTCCTTATGGGACGATGTCACTAAGCAGAATGCCACCAATACAAGTGAATGTATTGACTGCATATTGACTGCATATTCATACGTTGGCATGTGGTAGTAAACACTGGTGTTCCCAGTTGGTTATTGTCCTCGCTCACACCTCTCATACACAGAATCCCAAATAGCCCTCTCTCCATATACAGCGCCAACACCTTTCCAGTGTTTATATTTGTCGTGTTCCGCACACACGTACGATTCGAGTGTTGTACGACTGTCAGAGTGAAATGGCAACGTGTTAATACATCCTGGGAAAGCAGTTCCATACAGGGAAACATAGAAAGTACCCTTGCTTTCTCAGGGATGTACTGTACATGTAATTAATAGGATATCATTGGAAAGACGGCTGCCATGCGTGTGTCGCTCCCCTCTCGTTCGTGCAGCTCGTTTCTGCCTTAGCTCACGGGCGCCGCGGTCCGTAATCACTATCTGTCACAAGGACAATGGCATTGTGACTTCTACAGACAAAACAGCGCTGGAACAAGGAGACAGTTCACTCTAGGTCAGTTGGAACACTTATGACACAAGAACTGGCCCGGTCTCGTGTTTAAAAGTATGTACAGATGACCTTCAGTGATGTGTTCACATTGACCGTAATCAATCGTTCTTACTTTTGTTCCCCATCTTGGCTAGGGGAACGGTTTCTAGAGTGCACTCATCAGAAATAAACATTATTTTCCTCGATGCATTGACGATAGATCACATCAATGTGGCCGGTGTCACTGTTTTGATGGAGGATTTCCATTACAGGCACAGAATTCTCTGGCTTTTAAAGTGCCAATGGGAGGACAGAAAAGGGGGTTCCATCACGTTATATCAGCAAAGTGATCATCAGTCACTCTCTCCGTACACAGAGAGGGACCATGATGACAAATAACTATGGGTGGTGATACAGCACTGTGCAACACGATCTGTATTATTTGCGAATAAGTAGTGCAGTGAAGGTAACTTTAAGAGACATACATCTAAACTTTTAATATGCTTAGCTATACATACGCAACAAGGGATTCACGGGCAAATCATCAAAAGTCAGCTGACATTTAGGCCCCTTGAGTAACCTAGCCTATCAAAATGATTCCCAAATCCCAAGGCTGAGGTGTCATTTTTTATGAAGCTGTATACAGTCAGCCACTATGGTTGTTTTTGTTGTTTTTTTAATACTTGATGACAAGAAAGTATGTTTCCCAAATGGCATCCTATTCCCTATTACAGTGAATGGTAGAGAAGTCTTTTTAGTACCAGTTCGTTTGACTATGACATTATTTATTACTTCTACCCAGTAAACATACACTAACAGTTGACTGCCACCTGGTGTGTGTTTCTTGAACAGATATATAAAGCCGATGTTGGCAATTCACTGCTACCTGCAGTTATGACACATTTGCTTAAAAGCCTTATCATTGGTTGTTCCCGAGGGATGACCAGGACGAAACAACGCAATTCTCACTTAACCTTAAAAAGTCACATCCAGTTCACAACTTTAAACTGATTCCCTTGGGCCCTGCCCATACAAAACAGAAAGCTTCACAATGTTATGGCAGAATTAGTCATGGTTTTGGTCTTGTTATTATGAACCCTGGCTGCTAATATAATAAAATAATGAGGTGTGATATTTCATCAATCATTGTGCTTTTTAGGCTCAGTCGATTTCAATGAAAGATAGGATTTGTCCATTATACGCCAAACTACACATTTTAAACTGTACACTACTCATTTTGGTCAAAGCCCTAGTAGGTTCAAGACAAAAGCCCAGGCATTAGGGCACCAAAGTCCTCTATTTATCTCTATTTACAGTGCTGGGGTTAGGGTACCATTTGGGACACACACCTATTAGGAAACGTGGATCCATCTTACTTGAGCACTCTGGTAAACAAAACATGGTTGCTCCTGGATATGTTTCCCTAAAAGGATGAGAAACTGTTAGGACTTACGTGAAGCTAAATGTGCATGACTTACCTCTGTGATATTATTCATTGTCCTACAAATACACAAATTAGTAGGGAGATTAAAGTGGCATTGTGCCTAAGAACAGCTCTTACTGTAAACGTGGAATATTGGCCACAGCCCCTTGTGCCTTACTGCTTACTTATAAACATAATTCTGATTCGCTGATAGCTGTGGTAAGACTACATACCAAGGGTTCTTTGTAACCCAGCACTTTTTAATGCACAAAATCTATTATTTTCAGAAATGCAAAATGGCCGAAGACACACAATGGAAGATGTAGTTCATGTAGTTTGAATGGAAATGATAGTAACTTAAATTTGTTTCTAAATATTCTTAAATAGGTGAAATGCAAATGCTAAGTACATTTGCGTAGGTATACATTTTAAATATGTAAATTTCAGCATTTTAATGATTTTCAATATATACATTTGAAACACATCCTTGACCTACATCAAACAAAGATCTCGCAATACGGACTTTCAAAACATGGAGTACAGTAACTATCCATCATTAGCTCATGAATGACAGGCAAATGCCCCTATATTTCCTGCCACATGATGGCACTATTGCAGCTCTGTTCCAGTAGCTCAAGCTGATCGAACCCAGTGAAATAGCTTATCGTAAACCGGCTTTCCAGCTTATGTTCTTCCCTGAATCATTTGTTTAGTATCCAAGTGCAGATTGATCGTTAATCTGTTATCATGGAACCATATAAGAATTCCCCAAGTAGAAACTACAGTAATTATGTCTGAGTCAGTTCCCCGCAAGTTACCCTTGTCATGAGCTTGGGGTCGGAATGACCCCACAGGAATTTGTTAGCAGGAAAGGGCAGGCCTGAGTGCCTTCTCTCTGTGGGTGTATAATATGTAATAAAGGTTAATAACAGAAAGGACAATCATTTGACCCAGCTTGTACTACAACCATACTGTATGTGGAGTCATGTTCAGGCCAATCTATTAGTTATGTCTAGTCAGTGTCAGACTTGTAAAGATCAGAATACGTTAATTCTGCCTGTCCATTGCCAGGCTCCGGCATATTTTGATCGGCGTGTACACAGTGATGTGTGGTTCTGACAACACAAGGTGTCAGTAATGTCAGTAAAGTCAAGGAGATGCAGTGTTATTTCTTCTGTGTGACCTTTGTCAGCCGTGGAGACAGCATTCCCGGGATCCTACGGGGAAAACATTCCTCAGGAGAAAAACTACATTAGAAATTTTCTGACATTTTCGCACATTCTGTACACAATGTCCAAGGAGCCCTCCATCATAAGGTCGTATCCCTAAACAATGACCGCAGAGCTCCCCATCATTAGGTTGTATCCCTAAACAATGACCGCAAGAGCTCCTCATCATAAGGGTGTATCCCTAAACAATGACCGCTGAGCTCCCCATTATAAGGTTGTCAGTGACCTGGCCAGGACAGAGGAGACTAGGTTACTGCTCTGTCAGTGTCCCTGGTATCAGTTAAACCCCCCCATGGGGCTTGCCAGATGTGATAATTAACAGAAGCTGATACCCTGCTTACGTAATCCCTTCCTCCTTTCATTGGGAGAAAAACCTCATCTGGTGGATGAAAAGAAAAAAGAGAACAGTCTGTAATCAGGAGAATGAAAAGGGACTTCCTGTCCACCAGACCGCTACGCCTCGATTCACTTCAGACACCCCATCTACCCCTACCTCCTACTCCCTACATAGAACATAGTGCACTTCTTCACCATAATGCTCTATATAGGGTGATTTGGGCACTAAAAGAACATGATATGATTTGGGATGCAGTGCATTGAGGTTTAATCTGCTACAATACACCACTGCCGAAAGCCTGCATGTGGAGAACAAACGGGAGGAGGTGGGCGAGGGAGTGAAACAGAGAAAGAGAGTGAGAGTGGGAAGCCAAGTGAGACCTTTCACATAAACACAGCCAAGTGGGAAGGAGCAGCTGGAGATATGACATAATTCTATGGCCGTTATGTAAACCAGAGTTTGAGAAATGGCAGATGGCTGTAAAACCAGGTTGGCGTAAAATGTCTCATGAGTCACTGCCAAGACCTACCAGTGAAGTCACACAGCAAAAACTCTGGCAGTGCATGCTGGGCATTTGTGTACATTTATGGATGTTTGGGTTGCATTTGATCAACATTATCCTGCTATTCTATTAATACAGAACTCATTGACCCTCAGGCGATAAATCCCACAACGGGTTTGGAAGCTTTGAGAATGAATCTTAAATTGCACCCTATTCCCTATATGGAGCCCTGCTTTATATGGACCCTGGTTAAAAACAGTGCAATTGGCAAGAGTGAGGACGCCGTCTGGGACGCATCCTGAGAATGATTCCATTAAAGATGCCATTAGGGTGACAAGGGGAATTTAGAAAGGTTGTACAAAAGCAGTGAGCCCGGCCATTAGAAAGATGCTGCAGTTTAGACAGGACACAAAGTTCCTGAGTTACTTACTATTCCTGCTTGAGGGAAGATTGTACTGTGAATGTTGAAACAATGGCTGCCTGACCCTGTTCCTGGTGAGCTACCGTCCTGCAGGATGTTTCCTCAACCCTGAGTTAGCACACCTGATTTAAAAAATGACCTGCATAGCAGCTAAATCAGGTCAGTCCCAATAGTGGTTAAAGGAAAGACAAGCAGGAAGGTAGCCCTCAAGGAAAAGGCTTGGAGAAGCCTGTTGGATCATTCAGGTGAAGCGAGTCACTGGTTTAATGTTGATGGAGGACAACCGGGTACTGACGGAGGTCCCACTAAGATTCTTCTCACTCTGTGAACGGTGGAGATGTCAACCATGACGGAACGGTGTTGGAGAGAACAGGCCTTCCTACATTGGAAGAGGAGTTCTGTTTGGCGGAGATTTAATTTGAGGTGGTGGTCCAATGTCCAAGCTGAATTGTCTGGTATGTGTGCAAAGGGGGCATGTTACCAACAGGCGATCGGAGTGAAATAGATTGGCGTTTGGAGTGTCATCCAAAATGGTATCAGAGAACACGTGAGGACATGACAGACCAAGTAACTAGACAGAGAAATCAGGGCAGGATCTGGAACAGACCAAATGATCGCAGCCCTCTGTCAAGTAGGACGCGTTCAAGGAGTGGCCAGAGCCTGAATGGCCCCTGCCCTGAGAGGGCAAAGAGGAGGATCGGATGGTTCACACTGTCAAAGTTAGCGGAGAGACCTAGGAGAATGTGAGCAGCAAAGTGAGAGACAGCTTGGGTAGAATCGCGAGCCACATAGGAGACCGGTCTCAGTTGAGACGCCTTCAGGCCTGACTGGTTCAGGTCAAGAAGATCATTTTAAAAGAGAAAACGAGGGTTGGGTGAAAGCAAACCCCATCACACCCATTATTCCTACAGCTTGAGCGATCTGGACTACCAGCACTCAAATCACCAACGCCAGGCATTAAACCCAGACAACAGAAAGTCTTTCTCTTTCATTTTTTATTTCTCTCTCCATTCCATCCAGTCTTTGTCCTTTCCCCTTGAAAGAATGACTAAAGTAAGATGTTATTTTATCAGCCATTTGACTGCTGGAACAAGCGATGTGGGAGCTGTAATGAATCAATCGAACCGTAACCTTGATGAGCCTCCCATGTACTGAACACTCTGAACACTCGCCCACATTCATTCTGGGAGTCCTCGGTCACCATGCCAACCGCAACAATGTTGAGGGAGAAGTGAGACGAGTAGAAGGCATTGACCAAAGTGAGACATGGACGCAGCCAACTAATCCTATGGAAGGAACCGGCAAAACTCATGATTAAAATCCCTGATGAAAAAGTTTGGGAGGTGGTCACTTTGTATAACAGTTGAAAATATCCAGCCGTAACTCAACTGTGGTCTTACAAGCCTCAAAAATATATATCTACTGTATATTTGTATTTGTATATTTCTGTATATTTCTACATAAGAATATACAGTACATACATGCGTGGCTTTGCATGGTAAAACACCCTAAACAAAAAGGGAGCAATATAATAAGATAAAAACAATCTGATCACTAGATGAATAGCCTGGCAGTGAAACTGTTTCTATATTTTTAAACTCAGTTCTTAGTACTTTGAAATATTCCCAATATGGTGTTAGTTTCAAGTTTTCAAATGCAGCTGCTTCATACTTGTGTAAGAAGTTAAAATAATCATATCCAACAAGATGGAGGAGGGAAGGAGAAGGATAACTTAACCACTGTTGTAAAAAACAACATTCAAGAGTTCCTGGAAAGGCTGCTAATGCTGTGGTCTTTTCCCAGCAAACATCTACAAGGGGATATTATGTCTGCTCTTTGCATTGCCTGCCTGACCCCGGTATTACCCTCCCCTTGTCTCTGAAGTACTGTAGATCTTTAGACAATCGTATTGTGAGACAACCAGAATTATGTCTCAATCATACCCCGTCTAGCTCCCCCCTCTTTTTCCCGCTTCTACATCCTAACTTCCCGCTCGTATTTTGTTCCTCTGACGTAAGCTGTTGTAGCTTCTCAAAGTGGAATTAGCTTTAGCCATGATGACTCAGAGCCTTGGGAATGATGGCAGCCTGTTGAAGGGGAGCGGCCTAATGAGCCTGTAGGCAGACCCGGGGGGACTGTGGGAATGGATGTGTGACGCCTCAGCAGGATCAATCCTCCGTGTGGGTTCGAGGAAAAGGGGGTGCCACCCCGAATTCACTCAGCTCCTCAAGGATTCAGCCGGCAGGGCAATAGACACACAGTGAAGGCAAAATGCTAACTTCTCAAAGCCTTAACTCAAATACCTTCTTCATTGTGTGACAGAAAACAGACCAATTCCTCAACATGCCACATTGTTTTTCGATCCCACTCCGGGTTTCACCCCAGTCCTGCGGTGCCAAATAGAAGGCAGTCTGTTTCTCCTCCAAAAAAGGCAGAAAAATGCCGGTGGAGGCGTACATCCTTCAAACGTCCCTGCAGGTTTGCCACTCAACAAAAACCAGACACCTTTAGTGAAGATACACGTACACTATTTACCTCAGACGGTCTGCTCTATAAGAGGCCACAGTGACATCAACCGCACTCAAGCCCTTTGACTGCGAAGCTACAGACCTGCCGTTGCCTGCAGTTCACAGAGACAGTTAGCAGACTGTACCCAAGCACTGTTTACAACAGGGACACTCACTGCAACATGCCGTGATTTATATCCATGACTTAGTATTCCTTTGCTTGTATGCCAGTCTGAACCAACTGTCCCCTGCCAGTAGAATGTTCTATATACGGTTTAAACATCCTGTGCAGAATGGATGTCGTAAGTGTCTGATGGAAAGTTATATAGTAGTTATTATTATGTCTCCCCGTCATTGCACATCCACTGACCTGTCGCACAAAACTGTTGGTTGTTGTATCCGAAGAGGTGCTGCCGTCAGACCCTTTGAACCGTCCTTTTCTCCTCACTCCTTTTCCATGGGACTTAGAGTAGAGGGAGCAGAAAAAAAAAAGAATGTGAAAGAACCGTTATGAATAGTTAACACAGTAGGACCTGGATAACAATTAGCTATATTTTGAAAATAGGTGACAAAGTACGTAGACGCTGTGTTATTAGTAAATATAATTGTGGCACTGAATGGAATTTGAAATGCTCTAATGATCACTTGCAAGGGGCATATATGATGTGTAGATGATGTACTGTGATATAACGTGATCTTTGGAGAAAAAAAAGTGCTGTATTACAGGGATGAATTGCTTGTGTTGCTAGTAGCAACCTTTTCAGAGGACATAAATGCTGTAAATTAAAAGATTCTGTTGGTGACCCTTGTGAATTCATATTTACTCACATATAGCAGGCACATAAAAGAGCACAATAAAGGATCAACATATTTTAGTCTTTAAAAATGTATTTTAAAAGTGTTTTGAAATTAAATAAAGATGTCTATGAATCCTTAGTAATTCAGAGAATGTGTTAGAGCAGGGGTCACTAATTGGCGGACCACGGTCTGCGGTCAATATTCGCAAAATAGAGGTAACTGTCTTTTATTATAGTAAATATACTGAGAAACTGTACCTTGTCCTGACAAGAGGTACAGGTTTGTCAAAATAATTAAATGTGGTAAGCATAAACAAAACACAGACCTACTTGAGGCATTTCTAAAATTCCTAATGCGTCAAATGAATGTTAAAACGAGAAAACCACAAATATCACCATTTGTTGCTAGGCTTTATGGGGATTATATCTGCCTACAAGGCTTATCAAGATTTGTAGTTTATGGCCAATACATCACTGCTAAGCGATATTTCAATGCTCTCTATGATGAATTGTGCCTAGGAATAGCACTATATTGGCCTTATATACAGCCTATATTGGCCTAATACTACTCCACGCCTCATTACTTGAATATAGCCGACTGGCTCATTGGACGACTAAGCTAGCCAAGGACATCTATTTATTTCAAATGATGCCTGAACCTCAGCTTCAGCCTAATGGATGATGCAAGAATAAACATATTTACTAAGGTTTTAATAAAAGCAAGACTTAGCTGAATAAATCAGTTGATCAAATAGAGGTCACAATGGAAAGATAAGGCACGATCAATTGGACAATTCAACAATAACCGAATGCAAATTACAGGCTATGTAGGCTAAAAACACCTGTAACAACAGTTTCATAGTCTTTAAACGTTTAACGATAACTATTCGTTGTAATTATCAAAAGGAGTGCTAAATTCCTAAGTGTAAAAATGTTGTTTATACTACCCTATATAGTTAAAGCCGGCTCCTCCAACCTCTGGTAGTTTACTTCTAGCGCGATGAACGAAGAATGAAAATTAGGTGTTTGCAAGCATTTTTGTTAGATTATTTAATAAATAATGATTCATGTATGCCCCTTAGTCATAGAAAGAAGCAAACACAGCAATTATACATACTTGTAGCCCCGGATTTCCCAGCGATTCCATGTGTCTGTCCAAAAGTGAGTGCGTCTTTTGCGAGTTATTTTGGACCATTTGACAACCTTCGGTCAGTTCAGATAAACCCTTTCAATTTTCGGTGGTCAAGTGTGACTTCTGCTCTCTTACAATATTAGAGCAGACGTTCTTTGCACAATGTAACGTCCAAAATCTTAGAAAGTTGTGTGGAAAATACTTCGTTGGGAAAGAAAATAAAGTCAGTTTTTTGCCTTTTCCTCAACTTCAGCTGTAGTCTTGAAGTCTGACGTTTAGAGGGATGACTGGCGAAGAAACATTTTGTGTAAAATGTATTATTTTGCTAAAGGGATTGGTTCCTCTGCTCGCTACAAAAATTAAATAAGACTTGTCATTCAACAACTCTGTCCCTTAGAGACTTCTCTCTACCCCTCACTCCCACGTTAACTCGCAGACTGCATTCTAACCCACGTGCGCATACAGTCGCTTGCAGGTAGCCGGTTTCGCGCATCTCAGGGTTTTATGTTTTTTCACTTAATCAGGGAAAATCCTACCGAAAATCCTACCGTTAACATGAATAATTATTACTTTATCACGGTTTCGTCACGTTTACGGTTTTCTATGTAGCACAGAGAATTATCATTATCTTTACATACATGGCAACAGGGGTGTAGTGCTGTTTGGGTAGGTGGGGATACATCCCCACCACGCGCCTTGGTCCGCACGCCACGAACAAAAACATTTGCGCACACACATACCCACCACTACCCCTATTTATAAATTCTAAATTGTAGTTACCAATGTGATGTTAATAAAATACACAACAAGCCAATATACACTGCTAAAAAGATCAAAATCTTAACTGTACATTGTGTAATTGTGTAAAAAGTAAGTAAAAACCGTCAATAGAATTGGTGATTCAAAGACCGATCACAGCTTGTTCAATCAACTCATAGTGTGTATGGCTCCCACCTGCTTGTATTAGATTGGATTCAACTTTATTGACATTGAACAGTACCAGTACAAAACAACGAAATACAGTTTGCATCCAACCAGAAGTGCAAAAAGAGCAATGCAAAAAAGTTGTGCAGAAATGTTGTGAAGGGCAGTGTGTCAATGTACAGGTGCTCCAGTGTATGGGCCTATACATGAAGCACAGTGTGCAAATGGCATGGTTAAGTAATGTGCCGTAAGCAATGTAAAGTGCAGATGTGCAGTTGGCAGTACAAACGGAATGCATTAGTGCAAGGGTCAGATGAGGTGTCCAGGTGTAAATATGCAATAAGAAGTAAAGACAGTATGCATTGTGCAAATGGCAGTAATGGCAATAATGATAAGGTACCATGTGCAGAGCAGGAGGCAGCCTTCACCTAAATACAGATCCCCCAAGACAAAGTCTAGGCATGCTCCTGATGAGACAGGGATGGTGTTGGCAAGCACTGCGTGACCCCCCAAGAATATTCCTCCCCAGACCATCATTCACCAACGTTCAAACTGTTCATGCTGGATGATGTAGCAAGCAGCATAATGTTCACCACAGCATTTCCAGGCTCTTTCAGTCTCTTTCATGTCTGTCACATGTGCTCAGTTTGATCCCCCAATCTGTGACGAGAACAGGGCACCAATGGTGGACCTGCCAAGTCTTGTGTTCTCTGACGAATGCCAATTGAGGTGCATGGTACTGGGCTGTGAGCACAGGTCCCAATAGAGGATGTCGGGACCTCATACCACCCTCAGGGAGTCTGTTATTGACAGTTTGGTCAGAAACATGTACACCAGTAGTAACATTGGAGGTCATTCTGTAGGGCTCTGGCTGTGGAGCAGGAGCTGCGGGGCAGAGAGGGCTGGAGGAGAGCGGTTTTACTTGGGACACATGGAACACAGGGTGAATCCGCATAGAAGGAGGGAGTCGCAACCGAACAGCGCTCGGACCGACTAGAGCGTCCACCGGGAACGGACCCACGTAGCGCGGAGCCAGTTTCCGCGAAGCAACCCGGAGAGGGAGGTCACGTGCCAGCAGCCACACGCGCTGCCCAGGCGCGTAGGCAGGTGCAGGGGAACGGTGCCGGTCAGCCGAACGTTTGGATGCGGCGGAGGCGCTCAGCAGCGCAACCCGGGCACGTCGCCAAACCTCACGACACCGGCGGAGATGTGCGTGGACCGACGGGACAGCCACGTCATGTTCGTGAGCAGGGAACAGCGGCGGAGGGTACCCAAGACAGACGTGGAACGGGGACATTCCCGAGGAGGCATTCACCAGGGTGTTGTGCGCGTACTCCACCCACGGTAGGTGGGTGCTCCATTCGGTCTGGTCCGCAGACGTGACCGTGTGTAAGGCCGCCTCCAACTCCTGATTGGTGCGTTCGGACTGACCGTTGGACTGGGGATGGTAACCGGAAGTCAGGCTCGCGGTGGCACCTAGCCCGTGGCAGAAAGCCTTCCACACCTGGGAAGCGAACTGGGGTCCGCGGTCCGTCACAATGTCACGGGGAATGCCGTGGGGGGGGAGAACGTGCGTAACCAGGAGGTCAGCCGTCTCGCGGGCAGAGGGAAGTTTGGGAAGCGCCACGAAGTGTGCCATCTTGGAGAACCGGTCCACAATCGCCAGGATGGCGGTCATACCATTGGAGAGGGGAAGACCGGTGACGAAATCCATTGCGATGTGTGACCAGGGACGGCACAGAATCGGTAGGGGCTGTAGTAAGCCAGCAGGAGGATGAGTGGACGTCTTGCTCCGAGCGCACTCGGGGCAGGCAGACACAAACTCCCGGGCATCACGGGATAAGGTGGGCCACCAGAAATGTTGGCGGAGAAACGACAACGTCCTGTTCACTCCCGGATGGCAGGTCAGACGGGAGGAATGTGACCACGTCAGCACCTCCTTGCGCACCGAATCGGGAACAAAGTGTCGATTCGGGGGTCCTGTCCCGGGATCTGGCTGGAGCGCCTGCGCACGCCGTATGGTGTTCTCGATCTCCCACGTGAGTCCCACCAGCAGACACGAGGGAGGAAGAATGGGTACCGGTGCTTCGTCTTTCGCCTCAGGTGCATGGATTTGTGAGAGCACGTCAGGCTTGATGTTCCGTGACCCAGGGCGATACGTCAGCTGGAATTCGAACCGGCCAAAGAACAGCGCCCAGCGCGCCTGCCTGGAATTCAGCCGTTTCGCTGAGTGAAGGTATTCCAGATTCTTGTGGTCCAACCATACCACGAACGGTAGGTCCGCTCCCTCCAGCCAATGACGCCACTCCTCCAAGGCGAGTTTCACTGCGAGCAGTTCCTTGTTACCGACGTCGTAATTCTTCTCTGCAGGGGATAGTTTCTTTGAGAAGAATGCGCACGGATGCACCTTATTGTCACCAGCGGAGCGTTGGGACAACACCGCCCCCACTCCTGTATCCGACGCGTCCACCTCCACGATGAATTGCAGTGACGGATCCGGTTGAATAAGGATGGGGGAGGAGGAGAAACGACGCTTGAGTTCCGTGAAGGCAACCTCAGCCCCTGCGGTCCATCGGAAGGGAACGTTCACTGACGTCATAGAGGTGAGCGGTGCAGCGACCTGACTGTAGTTCCGTATGAATCGCCTGTAAAAATTGGCAAACCCGAGAAACCGTTGGAGTTGGTTCCGATCTGTGGGCGGCGGCCACTCAGTTACCCCAGCGACCTTGGCAGGGTCCATCTCCACGCGCCCAGGGGAGACAATGTGACCCAGGAACTGGTAGGTCCAGTTTCGTGAACACGCATGCCCCCTGGAGGGGTGTTATGTAGGTTTAGCCAAGGCTTGCCCAGTATGAGAGGCGACATCGGACTGTCTATGAGAAATAACGACAACTTCTCCCGGTGGTTCCCCGCCATCACCAGGAGAAGAGGAGCGGTTTGCTGGTCGATGAAGGCGATCCGTTGTCCGCTCAGCCCTCTCACCGTCATCGGGGGAGTGACTGGGAGACAGGGTAGGTCCAACTTGGCTACGAGCGATTTATCGATGAAGCACTCGTCTGCTCCGGAATCGATCAGTGCGCGAATGGGGATGGTGTCGTTGCGCCAATGCAATGTCACGGTGAGACCTTCCGTCGCAGAGGAGACGTTCGCTCGACCAGTCCACAACTCCTCATCTATGAACCGGCTTGGGCGTTTCCCTGAAGGGACGGGCAGGACTGTACAGTGTGGCCACGGGTGCCGCAGTACAGGCATGAGCCGTCGGCCAAGCGAGGCGCCCTTTCTGCCCTGGATAGGCGTGCGCGTCCGAGCTGCATTGGTTCGTGGTCGTTGTACGTGTGACTATGGTGCTCTTCGTTCCGACCCAGTGTGGGGATGCACGGGCTTGGATGGTGACGGCGAACGGCGGGAACGAGCTGCCTGTGGTCTGTCCCGGTGCCGCTCACGGAGGTGGGCGTCAATCCTTTGCGTGAGGTCGACCAGTTGATCCAGGGTGTTTGGTTCCTCACGTGAGGCCAGCTCATCCTTGAGCCGGTCGGTGAGCCCGTTTAAGAAGGTGCCCTGTAAAGCCGCCTCGTTCCACCCGCTCTTGGCGGCGAGGATACGGAAATCCACCGAATAATCCGCGACGCTGCGGTGTCCCTGACGCAAGCCAAGGAGTTGGCGTCCGGCGTTCCTCTCTCCATCGGGTAAGTAGAATACCTTCTTGAGCTCCCCAGTGAACGCGATGTAGGACGAACACAACGGGCTGTCGTTGAGCCAGATGGCTGAAGCCCAAGCTAACGCTCTCCCAGATAGTGCGCCCACGACATGGGCAATCCTGGCCCGGTCCGTGGGATACAAGAGGGGCTGCTGCTCAAAAAGAAGGGAACGCTGTAGCAGGAAGGGCCGGACCCCACCCGGTTCTCCGGTGAAACGTTCAAGGGGAGCAACGTGGGGTTCCCGGTAGGACGGCGGTACCGACGGTGGTGGTGAGTGTACCGCGCCATCAGTGTTGGTAATCACTGGGGTGTCCGCTCGCTCTGATTGGCGTCGTTCGCTCCTCAGAGTGGCCACTAACTCCGCCATGGACTCCGACAGGGCCTGTAGGTGCTCGTCGTGCCTGTGGATGGCAGGGCGTGGTGGATAGGGGCGAGGTCGGCTGGATCCATAATGGTCAGTACAATCTGTAAGGATTGCGCGTGATAGCGATGGTCGGGTCCAATCGCACGACCGTAGCAAAAGCGATGATAGGTGTCCGTGTAGTGAAGCTCGTTGGGCAATAAGCTCTGACGGACGTTGGTTGTTGAGGGAGTGGAATGTGTACTATACCGGATAGGTACAGAGCTGGAACGGGCTACTTGTTACTAAGTAGAATAAGGCTTAAAAGCCGAGAGCTGCGTTGAAACGCAGGAGTCAAAGAACCAAATACGTAGTTGTGAATGTCTAACGTGGTACTTAGTTTGTACTGACACCGAGCCAAGGGAAACGGGGAACTAAGTAAGGCCAGTGATCAGCGTGATGAGGGACAGGTGTGCGCAGGTGGCCAGGTGCTTGGTGACGGTGTGATTTGTGACAGGGAGGAGCACATCGCTCACAGGCCACCAGAGGCCGCCAACGGGCCAGCAACAGGCAGGTAGGGTGGAACCCTGACACAGTAAAGTGTGAACACCGGTGCTGCTGACATTGACTTTAAACTAAGAGTGTAAATCACAGGTTATAATTTGAATTTTGAAAAGGCTTCACTGGTGACCCTACTAATTTTAGGTTACTTTTGCGCGGGTAGATATTATTTGTGTTCACAAATGCAAACGTGCATTTACATGCCTGGGGTGTTATTGTTAGCATTCGACTACTGCAAACGCCATCTTGATTTTATATACAAATACACACCATTCAGCCACAACATTATGATCACTGACAGGTGAAGTGAATACTATTCATAATCACGTCCTCATGGTACCTGTCAGTGGGTGAAATAAAACAGTCTACCTGTTGGAGGTAGGATGTATTCATCCTTCTTCTAGTTAAGGGTTTTGAAAATCCACAATTTAAAGGACATCATTATACTTTAAAGGATGACCTCCTGGGAGTGGGTGGGATATATTAGGCAGCAAGTGAACATTTTGTCCTCAAAGTTGAGGTGTTAGAAGCAGGAAAAATGGGCAAGCATAAGGATCTAAGTAACTTTGACAATGGACAAATTGTGATGGCTAGACGACAGGGTCAGTCTTCAAAACTGCAGCTCGTGTGGGGTGTTCCCAGTCTGCCGTGGTCAGTACCTCTCAAAATTGGTCCAAGGAAGGAAAAGTAGTAAACCGGTGAACAGGGTCATGGGCGGCCAAGGCTCACTGATGCACATGGGGAGCTGGTCAACAGACCAGCTACTGTAGCTCATATTGCTGAAAAACCTACTGCTGGTTCTGATAGAAAGGTGTCAGAACACAGTGCCTCTCAGTTTGTTGCGTATGAGGCTGCGTGGCCGCAGACCAGTCAGGGAGCCCATGCTGACCCCTGTCACCTGCTGAAAGCATCTACAATGGGAGCATCAGAACTGGACCACGGAGCAGCGGTAGAAGGTGGCCTGGTCTGATAGATCTCATTTTCTTTTACATCACATGGATGCACTATGGGAAGGAGGCAAGCCGGCCGAGGCGGTGTGATGCTTTGGACCATGTTCTGCATGGAAACCTTGGGTCCTGCCATTCATGTGGATGTTACTTTGACACGTACCACCTACCTAACCATGGTTGCAGACCTTTCTGCCAATGGAATTCCCTGATGTCATTGTCCTTTTTCAGCAGGATAATGTACCCTGCCACAAAACCAAAATGGTTCAGGAATGGTTTGAGGAACACAACAACAAGTTCAAGGTGTTGACGTGGCCTCCAAATTCCCCAGATCTCAATCCAATCAAGAATCGGTGGAATTTCTTAACCCAATCCATGATGACCTCAGCTCTCAATTTACAGCACTTTAAGGATCTGCTGCTAACGTCTTGGTGGCAGATACCACAGCACTCGTTTGAAGTTCCATGCATCGATTGATCAGGGATGTTTTGGCAACAAAAGGAGGACCTACACAATATTTGTTTGGCCATAATTCGATACGTCGTGTTTGGTGAAAACACTGAACAAAAGAACCTCACACCCAACATAAGGCAGTGAAGCGGTGACAATATGGTTTGGGGCTGCCTCAGGGCCTGGCTGACTGGTTATTGTTAAGCAAACCATGAATTCCATATTGTACCGCAGAATTCTGGATTACAATGTAAGGCCTGTCAAAAAGCTGACCTGAATGTGGATCTTGCAACAGGACAATGAACAGATGAAAAAATAAGAAATGGTGGTTTATGGAATAGCCACTTATGGAATAAGTGGTTATGGAATAGCCCAGATCCACAATCCTATTGAAATACAATGGTTGCAAGACACAGTTCAAGATGCTACATGCTACATTTGAAACAATACTGTAAAGAAGAGTGGGCAACATTTTCTCAAGGTCTATCTATATAAGAGACATTTACAAGAGATTTAGATGTTTGCTTAGAAAGTGATATGGTAATGCCTTGGCATCTTTCATTTCCTCTCCAGTGATGTCACTGGAACTTCAACCACGTTAAATGAGGATAGCAGAAGGATCATTATTTTTGCTCAATGGCGCCGATGAAAAAATGCATCTGGAGGATACCAGCAATAGCTCCGTACGCAGCGCGTTCAGAAACCCTGTATGCAGACGCCTTCCCTTTCTCTACATTGTGTAATAGACTAAGCTCATCATTGATGAAAAGTATATAATTAATCTACTGTGAAAAGGGGTATGGCGTCCCTGGTCACCGGACTCCTAAAATAGCGAGGCAGCCAGGAATGAGACACAGAGACTTCCAGGAGTTAGGAGAAAACCGCTAGAGGTTATTTTATTGTACGTCTCTTTTGCTCACAGCCAGTATTCTCCGCTCAATACTGTACCAAGCCATCAACGAATATCAAATCAACTTCACTATCTGAACAACTCTCACAAAACAAAGGGGTTAGTTTTCCACACAGTCTTCTCGGGCTTGTCTTCTTCTCTCCACTCCTCTTTCGCGTCTCTCCCAGTCAGTGCCTTAAAAAGAGAACAGCAGGCCCAATTCCATGATTAGGTTCAGGTGTGCACCTCTGCCCTGCCGGTAACAAGGCTGGCCTCAATTTCCTTGACCCCTCACACTACACACAATGACCAATAATGGAAAAAACATGAAACCATTAAACCTTTAAAACATTGTCTGGTATGAAATGCTTTTGTTTCATTACTTTTGTTCCCAAGATAAATTACAATTACTTCTAATGACCCAGGTTGAGTCATGCAAAACCGCCCAGTTGACTATATCAAAAGAGTTAGAGCCCTAAATGCAATGTATTTTTTGTCAAATATGCATTGAGGAAACATTTTGATCATTTCAAGGAGTGCTGTGGGCGGTGCTAATGTGCCGAAACAGGTCTTTTTGTGTTTCCAAAAGTGTACTATGTCATCCATTTTGTATGACTTTTGTTCAACTAAGACCATAAATGGGTTCACCTTAGGGCATGTACAATAAATAGTTAAAAAGGGAGTGAAAGTAGATTTAAAAATGTGAATCATAGTAAATGACATTCGTTTTTGTTCATGCTTCATTAAATCGGTCATGCACAATCATTTTTAACTGGACTGTACATCTGGTACTCTGCTTTGTTTTATGTATGGTAAAGAGGGAATTTCCCAACCATTCCCTTTTGGCAGCTTAGGCTCAGATCTCTACTGACAACTAATGTTTTAATATTATCAACTGCCATTAAGATGATGCACTGTACTAATATTTACTGGTGAAGCTTGTCTTTGACAGGAATATGATTCCCTGTCACCACTTCCTCTCAGAAAGAATTTAGCCGGTAAATATATTTTTAGTACTTCATGTAAATAACTGTTCCCTTTGTCATGAGGCAAAATGACTGGTACCACCATAAATCACACACAATATACTATCGGTACTACAATTAATAGGACAAATCGGAGTTCCATTTTAATTTATCATTGCCCTCTAGTGGTGTACTAAGGTTCTACAAATAATTAGGAATCTTATCCAATTCATCAGGCTAATGTTATTTTTACGATAAGCCACTCTTTACTTCTGTCACGGTTTGGAGTTACCATCACAAGCTTCATTCAAATTTATGAACTCAAACCATGTGATCTTATCTAACCAAATCTTTTTTTATTGTATTTCAACTTTCACATGTTTTTTAATGCAATTAATGATTTACATTCATACAGTTATCCTTTCGGTTGGTTTACAGTGGGACATTTGTATATACTAAACTAACAGGCAAATACTAATACTATACTAAAAGGAAATAAACACACTTAAAAAGGAAACAAACTGGGGTAAAGCAAGGTAACCTGTGATAGATGGTGTGTAATGACAGGTGGTAGATGAATCAGATGACTCAGCATCAGCATGTATATATGAGGGTCTATCCATGATGGTGTGAATGTTAGAGGGGTCGAGCGCATGGGGGCGGCTCCTGATCTCTGCTCAGTTGGTTGCTAGGGGAAATTTGAAGTGGGGGGGAAGGTGGCGGTGGCGGGGTTAGGCCGGCCGTTAGTGGGCAGGGTGATTACAGTTTTGTTCGGTCCGGTGACGTTCCGGTGGGGGTTGGCGATGTCCGGCCCGAGGCAGCGGGTGTCCAGGGCCTTTGATGGCTTTCTGTAGAATTCTGGCAGTGATTATGCGTAGTGTCCTGTTTGTGGGCGGTTTTAACGTTTGTTGGGCCCCAGATGGCTTTCCTGGTGGCATTGATGACCTGCCCGGTGGTTCTGCTTCTGGTGGTCCGTGGGGGATGTCCTGGTACCTCTGGTGGTCCGTGGGGGATGCCCTGGTACCTCTGGTGGTCCGTCGGGGATGCCGTGGTACTTCTGGTGGTCCGTGGGGAATGCCCTGGTACTTCTGGTGGTCCGTGGGGAATGCCCTGGTACTTCTGGTGGTCCGTGGGGGATGCCCTGGTACCGGTTAACCTGGTGAGGAATGCAGAGATTAGGAGCCTTATCACCTAATCAATCAAAAGCAGCAATTCAAACAGAAACAGTAACCAAAATGACAGGAGATTTCAGTAACCCTAGTCAACGTTCAGTTGTACAGTCTATGGGGAGATGTTGTCCTTATAGTTTCCAGATTTAATCTATAAACAAAATGTCCACCACGATCTGGGTGTACAGTCTTATTCTAAAACACCTGCCTGTGAAAAAAGAGTGTCGGCACACTGTAACTAATGTTGGTAAGTTGGATATGTAACATAAGTGCAGTCTATGGGAATATAATAATAACTTTATACTTGAATATTAAAAAGTAAACACGTTATTTTGTTTTATGTGTGTTTATAGTGTCGATGACTTTCTATGAAATATGCCACTTAACCAAGCCAAGGGTTCCCAAAATGCTCACACTCATTTTTTCATGTTCATCATTTACATGTGTCTAAATTAACCTTAACATTCTGTTAGTTTACTGCAAGCCTACTCTTGTTCAAAACCTGACTCCAGCCTAGCTAGACTTTACAGGTCAAGATCTACAAGTGGGTTAGCACATTTCACGTACGTGAAGCACAATAGCTGAGTTACATATTGTGTCACAACACAGTAAATCTTAAAACATCAAGGAAAACATCCATTGTCCATTGCTGACATATCCCTTTGTGTGTCGGTCGGTCCCTTTACATACTGTATTCTGCTCCCTCAGTTCTTTCCTGTTCTCCTGACACTACACTTTGCACTGCTTTTTGGACCCTTTGCTGAGTGAGTGAATAGTGCTGCGGATACAGAAGTGCACTCACATTCATTTCCCAGATAAACAGTCCTTCCTTCCTCTATACATCACTGAAGCGGACACCTTTCAAAACACACTGACACACAAGCATGTCATAGAATGTCATTTAGAACAACAGATATCTCCGTAGACATACACACTTGCATCAGCACACACGCACAGACACAAACTGCAAAAAAACTACAACTTTCCTGGAAATTCCAAAGTTACCAAAATAAATTGCAAGAATTAGAGAACATCTCATGAACTTCCTTCCATTGTTGTATAATGACAGACTAGGCTCAAATAAATAGAATCAGCAAAATATGCACGACTTTGACACCAAGCCCTAATACAAATCGCCTCAGCACAATATCTGTAAAAGACAATATACTGTGGTTGTTATGAATAACAAGACATGTAGAGACAGATGACTGGCAGTAAGCCAATTCAACATTAACCTGTTACTGCTTATAAAGGGCCTCTTGTCAGATTTATAAATGAACTTGATTTTGTTTCATTGTAAAGAGTAGTTGTGGTCTCCTACAGTTTATTCTGGGCCTTGTGGTTTTGAATTCACTGCCAGTGACTTTTTATCAACACTGCAGATCCCACAAGCCTCAACCATTGATCCTTGTGGTGACATATACTTTCCATGGCGATAGCTCCAGATTTTTTAGGTTGATGATATTAAAAACAGTAGGAAGTGGTATGTTCAAGGCCAGCATGCATTTTTTTTCTAAAGGCTGGGAACATTAAATTGCATAATCCAGGTATGGGAAAAGAAAAATACTTTTTGTTCTAAATAAGTTGGTAACAAGTCTTAACAATAAAGCCGCGGTAGGGATTGTGGTTGATGGACAATACCACCGCTAAGTACTTTATCAAGGCACTGCTACTAACAGCACTTATCTATGGTGTATAGGTGGAATACCATTGGTGCAGAACTGATGACTTGTGTGGCTCATGGCATCCAGGTTCAGAGTACAATGTTGGTTTCATCAAGTCTTTTACTGTCATTTGCCTTCTACTGAGCAGTGGCTTACACCTGGTCACTCTACCATAAAGGCCTGATTGATGTGAGTGCTGGTGTCATGTCCTGGCTGGGAGCCCCTAGCCTACTCTATGCTTTGGGGCTCGCAGTCAGGGCATGCCACCTAGAGAGGCCTCTAGCCCTCTCTATGCCGCTGTGGGCTCCCCAGTCAGAGCAGCTGTGTTCAGTTGATTCTGATTGGGGAGCCTACTTAGGTTAGGCTACAGCCGCACAATATGTGTGGTTGATTGTTTGTGTCTCACAATGCACACGGTTTGTCTCTTTTTAACTCCCATTTCAGTGGATACGCTACATGTTTTTTTGTATTTAGTTTACTTCCGTTTGCTGCTCATTACAGCACCTTTACTTTACGTTTACTGTTCGTGTGTAGTTCGTCCTTGTGTTGTTTTGGGAATAAACCCACATTTACTTTCCACAATGTCTGCTTTTGGTTCTGCACCACACCGCAACCGTGACAGCTGGAGAGGCGAGTGTCCTTCTGGCTCCTTCTGGAACCTTCTGGATGGTTCTCCACACAGGAACTCAGAAGCTCTGTCAGAATGAGCATCAGGTTGTTGGTCTGTCACCTGTTATTGCTTAGTCCACATGCAAAAATAGTGCAGCTAAATATAGTACATAGTACAGCTGAATATATTTCAAAACGGATAAAAATTTACATGTATTGTTTGAAAATGTTTATAAAATACAAAAGAAAATTAAAACTGCATGCAGTGATGTGGGGGCTAAGCAAAACATAGCGCTGGAACAAATTTGTCCATGGTGATTGACCTGATTGGGTGAAAAGTGTGGCTGCAGACAATGATTGGACATTGTAATTCACTTGACAAAAGTTTAGATGTGTCTGAGCAATGTACTGATATCTAGTGCATTTTGTTTTATTGCACTTTAACT
>JACXGK010002491.1:28678-54199 GCA_016801125.1 Novumbra hubbsi | reverse complement strand
TTTGGGGCTCCCATTCAGGGCATGGCACATGGAGAGGCCTCTAGCCATCTCTATGCCGTTGTGGGCTCCCCAGTCAGAGCAGCTGCAATCAGTTGACTCTGATTGGGGAGCCTACTTAGGTTAGTTTTACAGCCACACCCGGTGTGGTTTATTGTTTGTGCTTGTCTCAACAGTTCACGGTTTGTCCTTTGTTTAACTCAGGGGTGGGCAAATATTTTGGCTCGGGGGCCACATCAGGATTTTAAAATGAAATGGAGGGCCACATTTGTTTTTGTAATTTGTTAATCATAATTGATTTGGAGGCCAGAAAATGGCAAAAGTTAAAACATACATTACATAGGTACAGTAGATCCCATATAAGGTGTAAATAGTTAAAATTCTGACTCAGATGTATAAGAATGGGCTGGTGAGTTGTTTTTTTTAATTCCCCCCAAAATAATTTTATTACATTCCGTGGGCCGGATGGGACAGCCTCGCGGGCCGCATTTGGCCCTCGGGCCGTAGTTTGCCCACCCCTGGTTTAACTCCTATTTCATGTAGTTACGCTACACGTTATTTGTATATTGTTTTATCTTTGTTTGAACCTTTCATTTGATGTTTACAGTTCGTGTAGTTTGTTTTGTGTTATTGGGATTAAATCCACTTTACTTTATTTACAAAAATGTCTGCGTATGGTTCCGCCACACTACAACACCAGGACAGTTTCTCTCCCAACAGTCAATGAACAACTTGTTGAGATTGGTTGACCAAGACGCCTACATTGTTGGCATTTGCTTTGACAACATTGTTAAAACTATATAAAGAAAGAGAAAATAGCCAAGGAAATATGATTTGTTTTTTTTTACCCATACAAGGCACCCAAGGAATTTTGTTCTTGATCCTGTCTCACACTGGTTATTTCTTCACAGTGTTTCCGGGGCTAACCCTGGTTGGTGCTAACCAACCGGGGCAGTTTTTCCGGGGCTAACCCAGGTTGGTGCTAACCAACCAGGGCCAGCTAGCCCTAAGCTAACATATGGCCAACGCCAATGTTGATTCTGTCGTCAGGAACCATTTTGTGTGGATTTTGAGGTGTGCTTTGGATCATGTTCCTGCTGGAAGATCCATGCGTGGTCTATGCTTCCTGACAGAGGCGTTTAGGCTTTCGATTTAATATTGTCTCGTACTTGGAGTCCTCTTACATGCAGATTGTCAACATCTCCAGTTGCTTTAAACTTCTTAATTAATGCCCTGATAGTGGGAATGGAAATTAATAAATAATAACAGACATTTCCTGATTTGAGCAGCTCAATACATTTTACTTGCACATTATTTCTGTAGTCCCTGGATGACTAGAGTCACAAATTATTCCCCACTGAAACAGGAAGTAATGGCTTACCATTTAATTGTTCATAACCACCCAGGTGAACTTCAAAACATATAAAATGTGTATTGGAGTATACTTAAATTTCAGGTATTAGACTTTCTAGTGGGGACAATAATTGTGGCACACATGTTCATCCAATTTCTTTTTTAAAATAATTTTATTTAAGTTTAAGGTTTGCTTTTGGTTAATATTTTGAACAAACGCCCAAGAGGGTGAACAACAAAGATCTTATATTGTAACATGTTTATGTTACAAAGAGATAGGAGAGAGTGTGGGTACATTTCAGGGATTCAACCCAACTGGAAGGCCGTTGCTTCGAGCGCTAGACCATATTACGTCATTCACTCCAGAGTATGAGTATTAATGTTTGCCTGTGTATTCTTTACTTTAATGATAATAATTTGACTTGCATGTTCTATGTCTCGGTTATATTGGTTTAAATTAAATTCTGAAGTTACAAATTGACCCCCCCGCCTTGCAGGCCCTCTCAATTCCCACGCTACACTGCTCCCTACCCAGAGAAGTATCTCTGTGATTAAGGATGTTGTATGTATGTTTGTTGGCCTGTCTTAAATCTGTTAAATGGTCTGTCAGACACATCTATTTAGACACACCTGATGCCGGATCTAATGATAACACCTAAAGCAAATGGGACATCATAAGGACGTACCGGACCATGACTGAATTAACACATTTCTAAGAACTTTCTAAGAACGTGAAAACATTCTCTTGTGCAACACTAAATCAATCAATCAAATGTGTTTCTAACGCCCTTTTTACATCAGCTGTTGTCACAGAGTGCTTTTACAAAACACCCAGTCTTAAGAGTGAACGATAAGTCTCGTCTTCCTCCTTCCTCACCTGAACAAGGACAGAGACCCCTCAATGGTGGAGTGGTATGACATTGGGTTTAGATCAGGGGTCTCAATCCGGTTCCACGGAGGGCCAGGTGTCTGCAGGTTTTCACTCTCACCTTGTACTTGATTGATTAATTATGTCACTGATTGGTTAGGTCTACCCTCATCTGGTTATTTAGGTCTGAACCTGGAACCAATTTACAGGAAAAAACTAAAACCAGCAGACACTCTGCCCTCCGTGGAACCGGTTAGAGACCCCTGGTTTAGATGGTTTCTGAGGAGATACTAAAATACATATTTTTTAAATATTCAATATAGGGGGCAATATTAAATGTACTGCCAATTCATAACTATGATATTATTATTATACATGTTTTATATCGCCCAACTAGATTAAGCAATTATTCCTGCTGGGAATTCAATTTGCTAACCAAGAAAGTTTCTTAGGTGAAAGAAATCCCACCTCAGGAAAATTATTTAAAAAAATGCAACTTATTTTTAGAGGCATTCTGTGGAACAAGCAGTCAACAAATCTGTCTGGCTCCAAGCCAGGCACACCGTAGAGAAAAGGATTAGCAGTGCACCCCCCCCCCCTCATGCAAATTGGTATAAAACGTTGAGGCATGTGACGTAACAAGCACCCCTACACACACACACACACACACACACATTCTGTCTTGCTCTAACTCTACATAGCCCATAGATGTTGGGAGCATTTGGCAGATTGGGCACTGGTTTCAGGGAGGTGATTTATTAAGATGTATCTCCGATCATAGCTGCACCACGGGATAAGGCCTTTGCTATAGAGTACACTTCACAATATGAATAATTACGATAGGTTTCCTATCCGGGGCTGGGTAGGGAGTAGGGCAGGCATCCTGGAACCGCATTAGCGCACGTTCAGCAGCATTCCGACACAAACAAATGACCCTGCTCCGTCACTGCAGATAGCAGGAGGGCTTTTGTTGGTTGTTTATTTTGGGAGCAAGGAGTATTTCTCTCTCTCCATCTCTCTTCTTTCTCTTTCTCTCTGTTAGGCTCTGTAGAACATTAGCAGACAGGAGCCTCTAATGTACCCACCACCACCCTGCTTTTGAAGATTTGAAATGCACAGAATGCTAAGTAGTTATTTCTTCTTGCACATGGTGCTTAGTTTCTGTGGAGAATGGGAAAACGAGAAAATGAGAATGTCAGACCCTGTGAAATGGTAAACACCATTAGATATTATGCTCTGGGAAACAGACACAATTTATATTCCCGAGACCGCCTTGGAACTTATTTGATTAATTATTTTATATTTTGACACAGTTGCAAAAAAAAAAAAATCCATATATAATTTTTTTCTAAAGTAGCAAAAATAAACAGCAATGATTTCACCTTGTGTAGAAATGGTACACAATAACGTTTTCACTGAGAAATAACATTACAATGTCTAAATGAATGTGTACATAATGTAGAACCTCATTGTTTCCATAAAAAAAGAAAATAACAGTTATAGTATCAGAAATAGTGACATTAATACATAAATAGGGATTTTCTGTTCATTCAACAAAAACACTTTTAGCAGAAAATTATGTAAAAAGAAATACAACATAGAAAATATGTTTCACAGTATTCCCACTAGAAACAAACAGACATCATAGAGGCATTTTCACAGCCGAATCTAGTTGACTACCCCTGGCCTACACAATGCTGTTAACACCAGACACGTTCTACTCTTTCATTTCTGCATCAGGGCCTATATATCATAGTGAGCACAACACAGACACAGCCATAGCTGGCTGCCACAGGACATTCAGTCATAATGCAAATGCTGGTGGCAGGCGTAGCAGATACGGATCACAGTGCAGCATTTACATAATGGAATAACACACCAGTTTAAAAGAGAGGACAGCATTCTGGGTAATTTAGAGCTGGCATGTGGAGAGTGTGATTCTAATTTGGAAGCTTGCCATATTATGAGTACAAATGTGTTGGTCTACTTCTGTTTTTAACATATCGTAACCATAGTTTTGTCAGGTGTTTGTTTACTATTGTATCATATGACTTTGCCCATGGTAAGGTCAAGGGCTTGATAACACTCACTTGAAATTAGGTTGGTGATAAATACAGCTAGATATGGGATGACACTGCTCACATGATATCTTCACACTAATAAAACTCAAACTGAAAAACTGTTCTGTACAACTTATGCCCTGTAGCCTGTAGCCTGGACTGTAGGATATTTTCTGTGTATGTGTGTTAACAATTTCTTGTCTGTTTCTTATTAGCAACCCCCAAAGTTGCACACAATTTACTCCTAGACGGCCTGAAGGTCTTGGCAGTAAGGTAAACTTTCTTTGTGTAACATTTGAATAAATATTGGCCGTTGCTCTATACGGTTGTTTTTGTGTGTTGCCTTTGTATTGTGTAACAAGGTCAGTAGGTAACACGTACATTACACAGTCATGTGATACTGTACCTCCTTGGCGGTCTTACAACCAGCTAACTCCGGGGGTAGCGAGTGAAGTAGAGATCAGATGGACAGTTATGGACTGAAGTTGAGATCAGATGGTTAGTTATGGACAGTCTTCATTGATCCAACATGGCATAATTTTTTGAAACACAAACAGACATGCATGCACACTAGAAGTCTTTACAGATATATTAGAAATGTTAAAGGGACTGTTGTATCTATGTCACGGCTGTTGTGCATGGCGAAACCAAATGCAGACATTGTGGTAAATGAAAGGTGATTTAATCCTTAAACACAAAACAAACTACACGAACTGTAAACGTAAATGAAAGGTGCTAACAAACATAAAACAATGTACAAAGAAACGTGTAGCGTATTCACTGAATATAAGGCATTAAACAGGAAGGAACCATGAACGTTGTATACAGAAACAATGTCAGAGGCCTCTCTAAGTGACATGCCCTGACTGCGAGCCCCAAAGCATAGAGTAGGCTAGGGGCTCCCAGCCAGGACATGACAATCTATCCGAGATTAGATACAACTTTAGCATGTAGTTGACCGCCAAATCAAGCATGATGGCCATAGATCTTGGATCGGTGTCATAATCTCTGAAATAACGACTGTATAAAGCATTGTACTATAAGAACAAAAAATCTCGTAATAAATATCATATCAGTCATATCTGCTGAGCTTTGCCATTTGTTCATCACTGGTTATTTCAAATGTCATAATACAACTGGATTTTGGAAGAATACATTATGAATTTGATGCCAGCAAAAACGTTGGAACATGGGCGTGTTTTCCACTGTGCTGCAACACCTCTTCTTTTAACAATACACTGTACGCATTTGGGAACTGAGAAAACCAATCGCTGTACTTGTGAAAGCGAAATGCATTCGCATTGTATAAGATTTTAGTTCAGGGTCTCTTTGTCATATTGTTTGTTTTATAATGTGGCAAATGTTTTCAATGGATGACAGGTCTGGACTGCAGGCTGGCCGTTTTAGCACACAGATTATTTTACTACGGAGCCATTCTGTTGTAATACGTGCAGAATGTGGTTTGGCGTTGTCTTGCTGAAATAAGCTTCCCTAAAAAGACGTTGCCTGGATGGCAGCATATGTTGCTTCAAAACCACACAGATGCCTCCCATGCCATGTGCACCAATGCATGCCATACCATCACTGATGCTGTGCACTGGGAAGAAGCCGGGTGGTCCCATTCCTCTTTAGTTTGCAAGATGTGGCATCCATGATTCCCAAAATGAATTTCAAATTTAGATTAGTCAGACGTACATAAAAGTTTAGTACTTCCCCTCTGTCTATCTTAAATGAGCTTGGGCCAGCCTACTATATGAGCTTGGGCCAGCCTACTATATGAGCTTGGGCCAGCCTACTATTTGAGCTTGGGCCAGCCTACTATATGATCTTGGGCCAGCCTACTATATGAGCTTGGGCCAGCCTACTATATGAGCTTGGGACAGGCTACTATATGAGCTTGGGCCAGCCTACTGTATGAGCTTGGGAGAGCCTACTATATGAGCTTGGGACAGCCTACTAAATGAGCTTGGGAGAGCCTACTATATGAGCTTGGGACAGCCTACTATATGAGCTTGTGACAGCCTACTATATGAGCTTGGGACAGCCTACTATATGAGCTTGGGCCAGCCTACTATATGAGCTTGGGCCAACCTACTATATGAGCTTGGGCCAGCCTACTATATGAGCTTGGGCCAGCCTACTATATGTGCTTGGGCCAGCCTACTATATGAGCTTGGGCCAGCCTACTATATGAGCTTGGGCCAGCCTGCTATATGAGCTTGGGACAGCCTACTATAACACAACCCACATGCACCCCAGCAAGCATGTGAATGACCGGCCAAAAGCGTCTAATGGCAGTAAATAAATATTTTAAAAACAATCTAATGTATAGTCAACACCAATTTTTTAAATAGAAAATCAACAGATTATAATTATGAATACAATGTACCCTATAGTCCTATATACAGTACATCCATAAACCGTTAAAAAATATAGAGTAGTGAAATATCTGATTAACACTTTAATTGTTCAAGCTATTACAAATACAGCTCTGAAAAAAGGGGGATCACTGCAAAATGATCAATTTCTCTGGTTTTACTATTACTATTACTACTATAGGCATGTGTTTGGGTATGTGTTTGGGGGAAATTCAAATGTGTGTTTTATTCTACAAACTACTGACCTGATAACCTTTCTCTCAAATTCCAAATAGAAATATTGAAAAATTACCACTGGTCAAAATAACACACAAGATGCGTTGTCAGACCTTGAATAATGTAAAGAAAATAAGCCATATGACTTAAGAAAAGTACAGTAATCAATATATGTTGGAATAACCCTACTTTTTAATCATAGCTTTCATGCGTCTTGGCATGCTCTCCGCCTGTCTTTCACATTGATGTTGAGTAACTTTACGACACTCCTAGTTGCGAAGATTCAAGCAACTCAGCTTTGTTTGATGGCTTGTGATCCATCTTCCTCTTGATCACATTCCAGAGATTTTCAATGGGGTTCAGGTCTGGAGATTAGGCTGGCTATGACAGGGTCTTAATGTAGTGGTCCTCCATCCATACCTTGACCTAGCTCCATCCATGCCTTGTTCTGCTGGAAAAAAAACATTCCTCAGAGTTGGGGAACATTGTCAGAGCAGAAAGAAGAAGGTTTTCTTCCAGGACAACCTTGTACTTGGCATGATTCATGTGTCCATCACAAAGACACATCTGCCCGCTTCCAGCCATGTAAAGCACACCCGGATCATCCCCGATCCTCCACCAAATTTTACACTGGGTGTGACCTCTCCAGGTCTCGTCTGCCCATTAGACAACCAGGTGTTGGGCAAAGCTGAAAATTGAACTCATCAGATAAGATGACCTCCAGTCCTCTATGGTCCAATCGTTATGGTCTTTTGCAAACCTCAGCCTGGCTCTTCAACCTGTCAGTTGTTAGTGTGATGTCCATTTTGGTACTTAATTGTTATTTTGAAACAAGCTTCCATACAATGCATCAAGTGGGGACGTGCCATGAGTCTTTTTGGAGAGCCAGACAAGGAAATCATAGATGAATGACTCACAGATTTATTTTTTTAACTGAACGTTACATTTAATCACCTATTGGAACAATCCCTGACTTTGCTAGGTAACATAGCCAACTCAAAGGACGACAAGCATATTACTAGCATTAGCTAGTGACGTATTTACGTTAGCAGACAGAAACGTCTTGCGACATCTCCATAGTCATGACCGTTGGCTAGCTAACTTCTGATTGCTCTATTTGCCAAATTAATCGTTAGTTGGTTATCAGTTGCTACCTGGCTAGCTTTACAATTAACAAAATAAGTTACTGTTAAAGCAACTTTATCATTTAAGGAGTTACCTGAACGAATTGGCTACAGTACTAGATAGTACTGTGGCTAACATTTATCTAGGCAGCTACAGACAATAAACTATTGAAATCACTGGCTGTTACAAATGTCATCACAGCATCTAATAATATGACTGTATGACAGTAGTGTGTATGGCCCCCACATGCTAGTATGCGCTCTAGAAAATGTTCTGGGCATGCTCCTGATGAGACGGCGAATGGTGTCCAGAGGATATTAACAAAATGCAAATACCAACAGAGAAAGCATACAGAAATAATTTTACTAGACAGGTGATGAAGTTACCTGGTCCAGTAGATCTACCTGATAAACGTCCAATTCCATTATAGATGCTTAAACATTCTAGTTCAAGTAGGAGCTCTTCCTCTTAACCATCCTCCCGTTTTCTGCTGCCCGGCACCTTTAAAGTGCATTTGAATTATTTTGGTTTGATCCTGACAAGAAGTCTGTAAAAACACATTAAATATCATGTAAATACAACATCAAGGATTACAGTAGGCTGAGCTTTTTCTAAGATGCAATTCCTTCTGCTACAGGCCGTAATCCCCTAACTATATTCTGATGTATTGTGTTCTGAATGGGTTAGGCTTGGCAGGTCTGAGAACCCAATCTACAAAGAATCTAATTTTAAAGTGGGCTGTTGAGTCTTGAAAGCTTTTTCCTATTTTAATACACACATTTTACTGCCATCTTACCAATTTTGTGATCCAATTCACAATTATTACCTTGCCCTGTCACAACAACTCCACAGTAGCGGTGGAATAGTTGAACATAGAGAGGCATGGATTTCCTTGCTAACCACTATGATTGAGCTTTGATGGTTCCTGACCTACTATGGTGTAGCTAGAAAATGACATGACGGTCAAAACTTATTTCAGGATTCAAAAACATCTGACCACGATGAAACAGTTGTGTTTTGAGACCATTCTGGTGCTGAATCCTGATTGGCTTCAAAACAGAGAACCTTCATTTTACAGAAGAAAAATAGACTGACAGAAGAAAGTTCTTTGTTTTTCTGGCCATTTTGATGCTGCAATCAAACCCAAGTCTAAGAAAGTTTTATCGATACTTTAAATCAGGGGTCTCCAAACGGTTCCACGGAGGGCCGAGTGTCTGCAGGTTTTCACTCTCACCTTGTACTTGATTGATTAATTATGTCACTGATTGGTTAGGTCTACCCTCATCTGGTTATTTTGGTCTGAACCTGGAACCAATTTACAGGAAAAAACTAAAACCTGCAGACACTCGGCCCTCCGTGGAACGGTTTGGAGACCCCTACTTTAAATGCTCACAAAATTGCAAAAGGGGTTTCTAATGATCAAATAGCCTGATAAACGATGATGAACTTAGATTAGAAAACAAAACTTGCCATTGGAACACCGAAATGATAGTTGCTGATAGTGAAAATCAGCCAGTTTTCTAGTAATAGTCCTTTACAACATTAACATTGTCTACAATGTTTCTTATGAATTGCATGTTATTTTAATTGTCTAAAAAACAATGTTTTTCTAAAACATTAACATTTCTAAGTGACTCCAAAGTTTTGAACAGCATTGTAAGTCTTTACTGGTCTTTACTGGTTAAACAAGGGCAGTAGGTAGCTATCTGTCACGTTGCCTCCTGGTGGTGGGTCCGCCTCCGGGCGCGTGACTCTCCGGCGTTCGACGTCGCCGGCCTTCTAGCACCATCGTATGTGTTTGTCCTGTTTCCCATGTCCTGTGAAGGCACCCTTCCCTGATTCCATTAAGCTGTACCCAGTTAGCTGGGTATTTAAACCCCTGTGTGTCTTGTCTCCGTGTGTGTTATTGTCGCTGTTGCGTGTAGCCTACGTGCTCTGTTCGTGCCTGCGCGCACGCCCTTTTTGTTCCAGCCTGTTTGGCTTATTATTCAGGTTCGCCGTAATAAACCGAACCCTGTACAGACACCTGCGCCTTGATCCGGTTCTTTACAATCACCAGACGTCACACTATCTAGTTAAACAATAAACCACCTAACCCATTCAGTCACATTGTCTCAGTTGATTTTTATAAAATAAATAATAAATGAAGGTATAAAATTTGCCAACAATAGGCTATAGGTAACAATGCAAATGTACAGGTAACGGACATCAGTAAAACCATGACTGAACAGTATTCCAAGTTAACTAGCTAATGTTAGGTTACCGTACAGGCAGTGAGCTAGCCAGGCAAATATCATTAGCTACCCATTTATCAGGCTAACATTATGGATGTCAATAAAAGCAGGTGGGCTGTGTACAGACTTTGCACAGGTTTTTTAAAGGATGTTTTTTCTTTTTCCATCTTCTCATACTCTTCTTCTCATACTCTTCTTCAGCCGGGTATTCAACTAATGTGACAACAGCACTTTATCTCAGTTTCTTCCCTGATCCAACATTGTAGTGCCATAACACCGTGTTACACAAGTGAGGGAGTTACTATTCGTTTATTCAAACTAAGCACTTTTAAGCACACCATCATCCTCCATCACAATTTTCTCCCGCTGATTTTTGTCAACAGCACCAGCTGAATTTAGAGCACTGATATTGTTGAGGGCAGTATCAACACTTATGCAGTTCTCCATGGCTAGCAACAGTATATTTCAAAAACCTTCTCATATTTGCAGGGCAAGCTGCAGGAAACAAACGCACATAACGTGTCAGACCAATCGGAACTTGTCTGTCAGCACCACATTATCTCACCTAATCATGGTTAGCGGGAAGGTTACTCAGAGGTATCTTTCCTGTGGCTTTCGTGGCATATTACTAAGCTTGAAATGTTGTTATTTTTTTATTTATAGGTTACTCACAACTTAATAAAGCACATGAAAGTTCATCTGAATTACATTTCTTTAACAGTTTTACATAACAGTGTATATAGCATTTTCATCTTAACTCTCATTTGACATTTGAATGCATTCCAACAGCATCCCAACAGAAAAGGGCTTTGTCTACTGAGTAGTTTTGATCCTTCTATGGGGGTATCACACTGTACAACTTAAATATAGTTTGTTCACCACCAAATTAGGCTTAATAAAAGTTTGTATCCTATTTAAATTTAGCAGACTAAAAAACACACAGGCAGTGGTTTGGTATATTGTATTTACATATACTTGTTTGTATGAGCATTGAGCATTTCTGTAGCAACATTATAACAAAACCAAAATGTTGTAGATGGAATGTGTCCTCAAGAAAACTTAATATGTGTTTCACAAGGTGTTTACTGTTGTTTTAAGAGACAGGTGTAGGGTTGATCTAAGGACGTCATTGCAAGACGTCATTGTAGTTTTCTGCTATTGTGTAATGTTTTCTTGAAAAGGGGAATTTTGTTTAGCTAACTTTTTAAGTCCACAATATGACAAGAAGAAAACACAAATTCATTGTGCAAGTCTGCAATGCAAGCAATGCAAAGAGTTTCTTCCTATTTATTTATCTTCCCTCTGCCTGTTTCTGTGATGGTACTGCGTTCTGACAGTGGAGCGCATCTGAAAATGAACACACAGCTAAAAGGTCTGAAACATCAAAACGCAATTAGCAGCCATTAAAACTTTACCACAACCTGCTGCTTTGGGGTTTGTTTAGTAAATGACAGCCTATTTCTGATGTGTAGGTTTTGAGCCAGAGACAGAATAGAAAAGAAATAAAGGGAGAGAGAAATGGATGAGCCATGGGGGGGTGGTTTGGGTTGAGACAGTAGATTGAGACTAAAAGAGAGCACCAACTTTATAATTTATCATAGTTTTAGCAAAACGTTTTACTTTCTGTGTGTTTTTTGCAATAAATTGGCATATTGGACCAATATGGGTGGTAAATTCTTCAGGTTACCGGTGGGATCATGAGATATGTATATATTGTTCAACACTCTAATTAAACTGAAGAAAGCCATTGACTGTGAAATCTGATCACCAATTACACTGTAGTCCAATAGGATTATTCAGTGGATGTGTTTCAGGCAAACAGTTTGTTTTGAATTTATGATAAAAGGAAAACCATATTGGAATGTTCTGAAAAGGTTTCTATCAAGATGTGTTTTTCGCCATGTGTCAGTAACAGCAGGTGACCATGTGTTTCCATGGAAATAAGAATCGGTATGGTCATTGATGTGAACAGATTTGGTGGACGTCAATATATTATTTTATACTGTACATGTAGGAGAGACTGGCTTAAATTGTGTAATTACAAACAGATTTATAACAGTTTCCTTTAGAATAAGATTGTAATTCTATTATATTTAGTTAGTCATTTTTGATAGGTGGGATTTGGGAGTGTCTGATGGCAGTGCATTTGGACATGGACTGCCACTAGGCAGTACACTGAATCTCAGCGGATGAGCTGTCTTGTGGTTTAACGTCTTTAGCCACTGAGTGAAATGCCTTATCGGAAGCATATGAAAAGTTGTTCTCAAATGTGTTAAAAGCAATCAAAATGATGTTAAAGAAATAATTCTCGGAATGCTCAGAAGATGAGTAAGGAAAAACAATGCATTTATTCTTTACTGTTTATATCTAACTGTCAACCGTATTTGTGTGGAACTGCATTAATGTAAGAGCTGGCATGTCAATTTTAGCTACAGTATAGGAAAGCAAAAAGTGTTGGGAAAGCAAGGTATGAGGGGACTTGGCTGTTTGAAGCTCAAAAAGTGTTGTAATGGTTTAGCTGTGTCAATGTTTTTCCTGCAATGGGGAAGAGAAAGACAAAGCTAGTCAAAGATGTACAGTGTAAAAATAACAACTTCTGTAAAAGAGTAAGGGGCAAAGGGAAAGAGAAGTGGTCAGTTATGTCCTTGGCAGAGGGATAAATGTTTCATGTACATCCCTCCCTGTTGATATGGTGTGTTTTTCCTACTGCTTTGTCAGTCAAATGGAAAAGATGACCCCCAATATCACCCCATGAAGCTCTTGCACACGTTGTGGATGAGAAGCATAGGATTGTATGACGTTTATGTATTGAATCAGTATGCCCTTAGAATGTTTATATTGCAGGCCAATGTTTTTGTTTTCACGACTTGGGGTGCATTGTATGTTGTTACTTAGGATGTGTTTTCAGCTAGTTGTCATCCACAGGCAGATTAGGTGAATATATTATTTATTTTCTGACATGGAACACTGCCCATAATTAAGGAGAAAGGTGTGAGGCAAATAACCACTGGTCTCACACCCTCTCTCTGTCTCTCTTACACACACACACGCACACATACTTATACTCAAGGAAGGGCCAGGCCCCTGGCTGAGAGTGGTGGGGTTTTGTTCTAGGATCACAGGGCTGTCACTGATTATTTTTTGTGTCCCCTATAATCCAACCTTTCATGCGATGTGTTGGGGGGGTAGAAGCACTCAGTGCCCCTTGCGCAATGTCAGCGTTGACTCAGAGATGTGCTCCCTTGCTGCTAAATGCTTTGTAGGAGCCCCCCTGACAATGCAGCTACTGTGACAACTGAGTCATGTGACAACCATCCCTGTTGTATCTTACTTGACTGATAGGAGGAAATTGCGGTCACTTCTGTCTGATAGCCCTGGGGTCGTTGCATCCCTCCTTTACTTGCTTTCACAATGATCTACCACAATAGATGAAGTTGATCACAGACCCTGGGTGGAGGGTGCTGTGGGCTAATCATTTTCAATGAAACACAGGTGCAATTCTATACAAGAGGCATAGTTAGTTGTGCTTGTGCATTTTAAGGCTGCTTTAGCCAGGCTCCTTCAAGGTGGAGAAAACATAAATCTGATGTTAAAGTGGTACTGCTGTTATTGACCAATCACAGTCCAAAATGTATAACGTGGCTTGCGTGGTGAAAAGTCAACAGCAAAACCAGCTGGCTGGCAAATTATATTCACGGAGTCGCCATGATTAATGCAAATTGCCACTCAATATATATAAATTATGTAGACGTGGTCAAGATGTTTAGTCGTTCTACCAAACATTAGATGGGGAAGACATGATTGAAGTGACTTTGGCATGGTCAGAAATTATGGTTCCAGCATCTCAAAACCTGCTGACCTGGGATTTTCATACACTATAGACTTTAAAGAGAATGGTGCAATAAGCAGAATACATCCATTCATTGAACGTTTTGTGAATGAACACACATTTTGTCAGAATCAATCTCTTCAAACTGACAACAAGGGCAAACTATAAAAATCACCACGTATTACAACAAAGGGGCATTTCTAAATGAGCAAAATCATCATATTGGGTTTATCCATTTGATCTATTAAGAGGAAAAGAAATTCCGCATGATCTATCACTCAAAATGATTGAATGGATGACATTATTACTTTTTACACTTTGAGACCATTGCGTACAAGTGAAGTACTCTCTGTCCCTGCCACACGTCTTCTCTCTCGGCTTATAGATCCAGCTGACGGGCAGTGGGTAGGATTCATCCACCGGTCGATGTGTAGGTCTCCTGTTACTTTAAGCAGTGACTTTTTTTACCAACAGGAGGCGTGTCTTCCACACGGCTGTAGTGGAGCACAGTGAGAAGCTCGTCTCACGGAACCGATCTAGCTCGTCTCAATCGGAACAAATTAACTACTTTCTCCAGGTTTTGAAGAACTTTTCATCTTATTATAATCGAAGGTAAGCGTCGCGGTTTTTTCCATAAATGGATGATGATTGTTATGATAATTTTACAGCTTACTATTGCGCATGCAATGTTTGAATGCATAGACATTTTGATATATCAGGTAAGGGAGAAGTGCTGGAATAATTCTAGTCTCTACCATCGAAGAACGTGCAGAAAACGCGACGATTTTCAAGCATAATAGGTAATTTAGAATAGCCTTCTTTAACTTGAAAAGTGCATTACTTATTTGATCAAAGCTGCGCGTAATGTTTATGGACGCGCTCTCCCCTCCTCGGTAATTAAAAACAATGTTAATGTCTTCATGGGTTAAGACTTGTTAGTTAATACAACGTATAGACTAACGTGACCTCTCACGTCTATCGACCCCTATTTAACAAGCGTGTTCCAACTTCTCTTCTAGCAAACGAATACAATTTGGTGGTTTGAAAATACATTATTGGGTAATTACATTCTACCATAGTGTCTGTCAGTGTAGTTTACGTGATCTGCTTTATAAAAGATCCACAGATAATGATAACAATCCACCAGAATAGAAGGTAGAGGACTGGCTGCGCATGCAAATCCTACACCTCACGAGCACATCTTACCCCGCACCAGGTGTTATCAGGTGGCATTATAGATAGTAGAGTTTTGCACAGTGGCCAAACAACACAACGCTGATGTTGCCATAAGTGTCATTTGGAGGGTTCTTACCAAGTAAACATGAAAGGCTGGTCGTTTAACTGTGATGTATTAGTCGGCCAAAACTCCAACTAGTTTTTAACTGGCATCTGTGCCAACTGTAAATCTCCGTCTCACTAGCCATATCTTCTGCTGCTTTCCTGTATGCTCATTGCGAGCACTAGCAGTAGCCTATGCGTGTCAGAGTTGGACACTGACGAAAGTTCCACTTACTTAAAAGCTAAAAATATAGAGAAAATGTCAAATTAGCCTGTAACCTATTTCTTTTAATGCATCCAAAGAGTAATTTACTCATCCTCGGTGAAGTAAAAGGTTTCCTTAGAAAAGAAGGTCAATTATATCTGGGGTCCGGTTTCTTTAAAGATAAATAAGGCATAGTTTATTATTTCTTTAAGACCCAACATTAAAAGTCACAGCATGTATCCTTCCTAAAGAGTTAAAAATGTGTTTTCAGTCATCTAATTGCATGTACATTTTCTTACATCTTTAGACATATAGATTTCACTCACCATAAATCGGTCGAACGTTATCTTTTCACAGCTAATTCCTGTTAAATCTTGGGAGGGTAAATACACCTATTTAGCCATGGAATTGGACTCTGTGTGTTTGTGTAATTTAAGCATATTTATGTATATTGCATTTGTGGGCTATAAAACATATAAAAGAGAAACCATATGGTTTTAAATAAGATGAAATAAATCTGATTACACCAGTCTTAGAAGACATGACTTCGTTAAATAGCGAAAGACAAATCATGCTTATTAATTAAGTGCAGTTTTTGTCTTACCTTCAGTCAAGTTCACTGACTCAATTCTTATAACTCGGAAATAATACAGGTTCTTTTGGGGGATACATTTTCTAAATGTGTCGTGCAGCAGTCCTAAACACTGCAATGAAATTGCTTCACTGCCGGTTTTGGGGCGTTCGTATACTTGTCGAATGAATGGTAACTGTCCGTTGAGATTTAGACAGAAACTATAAAGGTGTCAAATTTGTGATCAAGTAGAAAAATATTTATTTTAACAAGAAACAAGGTCTGCTATGTAAAGTTAGATTAAACGTATTGTGGTTCAATACCCCATACGGCGTAAAGGTCTACGTCTGACGTGTATATAGTGAAAAGTCATAAAGGGAATACACAAACATCCTTAAGCACTTATAGACCTTATACTATGCATATGTATGCCAATAATGAAAAGCCACTCTCATACATACTTGTACATACATGCTACAGTGTTTTGAATTAATCGAGAAAAATTACATCCAATGAGAGGGTATTAAAACATATAGCCCGGAGTGTGGACAGTGAGACATGTTGTTCCCTGGTCCTGGGGGTCAATGCTGTTAGGTTTTCTCAACTACTTCACGAATCAAAACAATATCATTTATAATTGTCATTTATTATTTATACTCTTAGGCCTATAAAATAAAAAAACTGTTTCCATGTCTTGAAGTGTAATTGTACCCTAATCACTTAAATTAGTTTACAACAGGTGTGGCCGTGTTAGGTGAACAAAAAATACATGAGTGGAGTATAATGTATTTTCGGATATACATTTCAATGAACATTTGGCTATTTTTAACATATGTGATTGACAAATGATTTTATAAAATGCTAAACCTTATTCTATTTTACATGGTTATGAAGAATAATCGTATGTAGCCTTATCAAAAAGAGACAATATTTCTTAGTTTCAGCATAGCTGTGTGGAAAACATCTATGAATCAAAGTTCTTAATATAAACCTCTCACAACTTCAAGGTTGAGCATTTCCGATCTAGAGTCAATCTTTTTAAAATCATTGATTTTACAGCTGCTTGGCACAGCACACTTCCACTCGCATCAACCACGACCAACGAACTGAGCAAATCCATGAATGAAATAGAAAAGATAATTGGTGTTAGTGTCAGATAACCTACAGTATGGATCGTGAACAATGTGTGGTCAGCAGCAGCACCCGCGAAATATGCCCAATATTTCCACTCCTGCGCTCACACTTCCCTTAGCTCGACGTCTGATGCGGTTTGGCAGTGCAGCGTACTGCTAGCTTCAATCAGCTGATATTGCGTGGTTTAAGGCTTTCTAGTCTACTGCTATTCTCGAAATGGAATTCTGACTGGGATACTCAACCTGCCCTTCTTTCTCTCTCCATTGTTATTCTCTCTTTCAGACATCTCGTGAATGTATTTCTTCCGGATTTGCCCAGACTAATATGGATGCCCCATCGTTAACAGAGTCGGAAGGTTGTTCCTTGGCGCAGTGATCTGGACACGCAGCGTTTGCTAATGGATCTGGGGAAACGAATAATTCCGACCATGCCATGATCACCCTGCTTAAAGTGAAAAGAAGAATTTCGGGGGAATCTACTGAGCTAGGGAATAAAAAACCGTGGCATCACTAAGACACCATGAAGATTACCTCTCTGTTCATAACTAAAGCGAGATTCAGGTGCACTGTTGGACTTCTACTGCTGCTATTACTATGTGTGGGATATTCTCGCGGGATGCCACATGTTCTAAGATTCGGTAAGATGCTATTTTCATTTCGCGGTTAAAAATCCCTCTAATATTACCTAACTCTAAATGTCGCCAAGAATTGTCTGGGTCTCCAATTGTTTTGTAGGCTATAGCTTATTCTTAGTAGTCTTGACATGACCCCACGGTTGTCTGGGGTATGATGAGTCTCTGTCTCTTATCACGGGTGCTAACTTTATGCACTGTGTTGTTTACCACTGATTTCTAGAAACACGAAGATTTTCTTAATTAGCACATGATTTCCATGGAACATTTAGAAAAGTACATATGAAAAACACAAAAACTACGTAGCTGAAGTAGAATACATATAGAAATATATATAGGCCTGTATACAATTATCCTCGCCTACGGTTCACAAATTCAGAATATATCTTGCATAAATAAGTGCGTGTCATTGGTCAATCCTTTGTTTGAAAAATATTGTTGGCAGGTGGAAAGTTTTGCCTAGACGTTGACTTTTTAAAGTTTGTTGGTTATTTACCGCGCTCTTGCGTGTGTGCATGAATGAATGATAACATGCCGTCAGAACAACAGTTGGCAGTTGAGCAATCAGCCCGATGGTTAGATCTTTTGGTCAGTAACATAAAGTTCGTTGGTCCGAATCCCCGTGCCGACATCTAAAACATGTGTGGATGTGCCCTTGAGGAGGCCAATTTATCCTTAACGCTCCTGAAAGTCGCACCCATGAGCGTCTGTGAGCGTCTGCTATAAGACATAAATGTAGTGTGAGCCTACGATATTTGGTGTAGGGTTATGTATGCCTGACATTGACGTGAATTTACGTTTCTTGGTTGGTCTGATTTGGCCAATGGCAATACAAACGCAACCATTAAGCAGTCCTCTTGATCGTGAAGCAGAGCATAAAACAGTTTCAATAGTTGCTTAGAGTGCTGATACGTTGCTATTAGCAACACTAAATGAATGTTGTAACATCTCTTATCTAACTACATACACATCTGTATAATCTTACTGCTCTGCCATATTCGGTGTGATTTCAGCCCTGACGAGCTTCCACAGTGTGTCCTAGCCTTTTTTCCGCCCAGTTGGGATAGAAAGTGCTTTCACAGAATGGAGCGTCGAACGGACAAAGTGAAAGTAAAGTCTTCCAGATTAGTCTTTGTCAACCCCCATCACGTGCCACTGGATCATCTTAGTTTTTGTTTTAAGTGACCATTTCTATACAGTCCACTTGGATTCGCACAAACATATTCCCCAAACTAGTACATTTTATTGCCTTGCTATGATGGGCACAGCGCGCTATACTACTGCACAGCGGCCAGATTTCAGCACCACTGAACGAGGAAAGCGCCTCCTTGCTTCGGTCTATGAGCACTCCTTTACTGCACGATTAGTGAGGGGGTTGTCAAAAGAGCAACACTTTTTTTGCAATTGTAAAATACACTCCCCCTGCACTGCTCAAAGACATGATTATACTGCTTTACACCTTGTTAGGTTTATATTCTGGGTACATCAATGCACACAAACAAGACAAATGATAAAACAAATGAATAATACTAAGTTACTTCCTGTGCTGTATGAGTCTGGGAACATTATTTAATGCTTTTGTATCTCCTACTACGTTTTATTTCTTAAACTTGCCAGTTTCTACAAATTTCTTTATGACATTTCTTGTAGACTCACAAGAGACCAATTATCTTCCAGACCACTCAAACACAATTCTAGTAACTCATTATTGGTTCTATGTTTATTTCAAGTTATTCTAATGTTATATAGTGTTTTTAAGGAATAAACACTTAAAATCGACATGTTTTGCATTACATAAGGAATTATTTAAATAATCGTATCGGGCAATTAAGTGATATGTCCCGTACTCTGCTTTATGATCAGTATATTAACTATTGACATGTCAGAGGTTCTCAGTCTTATGTACAAGGATGAATTGGAAATTTTGTGTCTGCGTGTGTGTAAGTGTGTGTTACGGCAGAGGATGAGAGCTAGTTTCTTTCTCTGAAGCAGCCCATCTCCTTACTAGAGGCGTAGGTAAGCATCTGACCTTGTGCGCTGTATGGGAATCCAGTGTTGTAGAACACAAGTACAGTAAAGGAAACTAAAGTAGCTGTTTTTCTGTAGAGAACAGCCCGTGGGAAGAAATGTCATGCGCGTTCTGTCATGGTGCTGGTTGAGGCAAGAGCAGCTGGCATGCAGGCAAGCAGGGCCCACACTTTAGCTTTCTACTCAGGTGTGGACATCGAGTTAGTGAGGACATCAAGTTAGTGAGGACATCGAGTTAGTGAGGAAATCGAGTTAGTGAGGACATCGAGTTAGTGAGGACATCGAGTTAGTCAGGACATCGAGTTAGTGAGGACATCAAGTTAGTCAGGACATCGAGTAAGTCAGGACATCGAGTTAGTCAGGACATCGAGTTAGTAAGGACATCGAGTTAGTCAGGACATCGAGTTAGTCAAGATATCGAGTTAGTCAGGACATCGAGTTAACCAGGAATTAAAGTCTGTTATTCATCTCCCAAAAGACATAATTTCAGTATCCATTCACCCACATCTCTCGAACTACATTTATATGTGCTGTCTGTCTTATTAAAACCATGCACTTTGAACATCCCTCCCGCAGGCTTGATTCATTCCACATAAATAAATCTCTCCTTTGTTATAGGAAAGATAAACAATACACAATCTGCAGTGTTTTTGTATATCCCTGTGTAAGCTTTATTAAGCGTAAGGTGAGATGTGTTGTTGGTAGAGTTGTATGGAGGGTTAGAGAGCAGATCAGTATCTAATAAGTGTATGCAACATACTGAAATAACAAACACTCCCACTCCACAACAAACTGCCTATATGGTTTATGGGGAGCTACAGAAAATCAGAAAAGCCTGACATGCTACACAAACAACAAAGGATTATTCCATCCTTTGTCCACCCCCACCCCTTAAATAACTTGGGAATAAGATTTGTTGAGAATGCAATCGACTTAGAGACAATGCGTGGCTAAGTGGATCATTGAGCGAAGGCAAGTTAGTAGTTCGGTATGAAATGAAGGTGATAGGCAGAACATGTCTCTTATGAATGCCTGGCTAATATGTTCGGATTATCTGTTTACAATTTGTCGTAATTGTTATGAGGGGTGAATTGTTTGGTCATGCACACATGTACACATGCAAACACAGTGAATTAAGAGATGGAGGTGGGAGGAATTGTAAAAACCCACATAGCTATTGGGCACCAGCATGTGAGGGATTTCTCGAATAGTTCTCGCTTCATGTGTTGTGTGGCTCTATGACATGCAGCAGACTTAAAAGGGACTTCATGCAGAAACCATAAATCAGATTGGAGCGGAAATGGGATTCACTCCACCAGATCCCAGGATTAGGTGGGAATAATGATAGTAGAATATTAACCTAAGAAACATGGGGATATGGTATGGTCCTGATTATGCTATATATTATGGAGCAAGCATGTTGTTTATAGTCAAACCAACTAGTGCAACTAGCCTGATAGATGCAAAACATGGACTGCTTAACACTTGTTGAATAGAGATGGACATGAGGGAATAGTTGTATTCAGATTACCCTCTGCATGATTGTCTGAAACCTGAGTCATCCAGGGGAGATTGGATGGGATTTAGAGGCATAGCCAGAAATAGAACAATACCTTAGTTATTCTCAGGTTATTAACACCCTTGTAGAAACAAACAATAAATAGCAATATTAACATAGTTACTAGGTTTGTGTTTATCTGCTGAATGTTAGCCTTGCATTTTCCAGTTTTCCATATGAATGGAACAGTTTCTGTACTCTACCATCAGCACTTCTAAAATCAGTAATTACTTGGAAGAATTGTATTAGAACTAAAAATAAATTTCAATTTAACAGTACATTACATTAAATGAAAATACATTTTAAAACAATTGCATGTTTGAATTGTCTGATCTGTCTGTAGCAAATATAATGCATACTATGATATGTGGTGTAAAGTGGTGTTTTATGACATTAAGTTGAGAACATCTGTAAAACATTTATCTAAAGGAGCAGCATTTAACTAAAGCAATTGCCATTAAATCCCATACTACAAACACTGCTGGTCATACATCTGAGTCTTGGAGGAGAGCATATGAAACTCTCACGCATAAATGAGGCATAAACCGCTGTACACAAAAGGACTTTGCATACACAGCAGTACACACTACATTGTTCTAAGCCCTGGGCTATCTTAGCTCCAGGCTGGTCCTGTGTTAGCTTAGCCAGTGTTCACACAATAGTTTGTTAACCATAGGCTAATAGACAAATACCAACCTGTTTTACATTCTGTTAATGACAAGCTATAAATGTTACATCTCTCTGGCATGCAAAAATCATTACAAGTATATTTCACAGTAAACAACCTTGTGACATTGGTTGATCAAGATGCCCACTCTGTTGGTATTTGCTTTGACTTAACTTCGTTAAAACTATGCAAAGAAAAATAAAAACAGCTATGAACACAAAGCAGAGAATATGTAGTATTCCAGTAAACCGTAATGTTTTTGCTAGATTTACATCCAAAGCATGCTGCAATAACTACTTTGCTTAGATTTAGCTGGTATAATGAAATGACAAAAGTTTGCAGAGTGAAGGGACTGAAAAATATATACATTGTAGCTGTTGGTTATGGCATGTGTCAAGAGCATATGAAAGGGCAGGTGTGATTGGACAATGAACGGTCTAAGGTTTTATACAAAAGTTGGTTCTAACCATGCTCCAGAGCAGGGCAACTAGCCCTAGGCTAAGGGTGGTGCTAGCCCACATCAAAATATGCCAGTGTGAACACTTGCTTAGTCCTAGGCTAAAATCTCCCTTAGCCCAGGCTTTAGGAGGCTTTTATGCTTTAGGAGGCTCTAGACTAAGGTGTAAAAACACCTATAATAGCGGACCTTGTCAAAACTTGTTTGAACTAGAGATAAGCATTTTGCTTAATTGTAACGTTTTTTTTTTTAAGGTTAGATTAATTGCGACCTGTTGTTTTTTTACTACATCACCCAGGTACACCTTCAACTGTAACTCAGATTGTTTAATGCAAAACCTAAAATACACACAGTTCCATATATAGACAATTTTAGATTTATGGTAGGTTCTTTTGGTTAGTCAATAACACTACCGTTAGTATAGCCAGCCAAAGCAGACAGAAATGTAACTTTTACCAAACATTTCTAATGTTATTACAGTAAAATGATATTGACATAATATGCAAAACATAAAATATCCCTTTAAATGCAGCACCATAATTGAATACATACTATTAATGGGAGCCAGTGGGACTGGGGTCAAGGTCAAATAATCGAAGGAAGTGTTTTTAATGAGCAAGTTGCCACAGGGGAGGATGTGGGAAAGAGCTTGACATTTTGGCAGGCCTCAACGTCAAATCTTATTGAAATCCTTGATAAGCCTAACATATTTTACACTAATTGAAACTGTGTGGCATGTGTACCCAGGAAGTGGGATGGGATGTAGTCTTGCATGATTGTATGATTGAATAAAATCTGCAATCCAGATTTGTATGTGTGGGTGTTTTAAACCGATGGACTAGTTTGTGGGGGAGGAGATACTTCACAGTATGTAGAACGGTTGGCACAGTGTCTATTGGCTTGATCATTGTTTCATTCTTTACGGATACGTTTTGCTTATCACGTGATATTGACACAATTGCACCCTCTGGTAGTTTTACTGTTCAATGTCTGGTTTGATTACCACTTCTTGAGTAAGTGTTTTTCTGTCCCTACTATAGCCAGCCATTACTACTTTTGACTGGCATGTTGAAGTCTTTACAATGGTCTCAAACCTATTCAGATGTTTTTAATAATGAATGAACTGAATGAATGAACTGGATTAAGTGAGATTATAGTTGCAAAGTGTTTATTCAGAGGTCATTTAAGTATTGAATTTCCGGAGTTGTGGTATGTTTTGACAGAGGAAAATGGCTACTTTACAGTGCCTTGCATCTGTAGCTTCCAATGTAGCCTCTTCTTTTATTCCATTAAAGGTGAGAGGTATTCTTCCAAGCATTAAAGATATGCGATTATACTAATGTGATTAAGGTCATACAAACACGTTCCTACATTTGTCCCTCAGACTCATTTTGTCATTGACTAAAAACATTTCTAATGCTTTTTTGTTCAAATAAATGTAATCTTCTGCACATTATATGTATAGAGGCCACTGCTTCTCCTCTTCAATATTTTTACGATGACCACTGTGTTTATCAGTATGTAAATTCCTGACCTCTGGATTATGTTTGTGCTGTGTGTAGCTGTACCCACTCAACCTCCAATAATAGCTATCTAAAAATAATTCTGTACAATTTCTTTGTGTGCATGAAAATAAAATATTTCTTAATTTGTCATTTGCCTATTTGTCTTAGGGCTGAAGGTCCTCTGCCAGTTGTTATAGAGTTTAGCAGTGGAGGCTTTGTGGGTATTACACTGTCCTGGCTTGCAGCCAGCAGGCTCGTGGTAAATACAGTATATTTAAATATACACACATTTCTCTTTACTTCCATACTAAAACCATGGTTAAAATCCAGTATGTGTGTTTAAAAATCACTACCATTCAAAAGTTTAGGGTCACTTAAAAATGTCCTTGTTTTAAAAAGTTAAATCAAATTAAACAGAAATACAGTGTTAAGGTTGTAAATGACTATTGTAGTTGGAAACGGCAGATTTTCAATGGAAAATCTACATAGTTGTACAGAGACCCATTATCTGCAACCATCACTCCTGTGTTCCATTGACACGTTGTCTACTAATCCATGTTTGTCATTTAAAAAGCTAAAAATAGATGCATTAATGCATTCATAATGCATTAAAAACAGATGAGATTCTTTAGTGGTGTCACGTCCGCAGTGAGTGGTGAAACCAAACAGGTGGTGAATTTATTTCAACCAAAACAAAACAAACACAAACTGTACACGAAAAACAAAGGGGCTGCAAACCAGCAGCCAAACGTCTAACTAACTAAACATAAAACACACTGTGAATGGACTTAGATATAAAACACGTAGCGTATCCCCAGAACAACTATAACACAAACAAAACGTTATAGCGGCTGTGAACTGAGGCATAACACAGACAATAAACCACACCAGGTGTGGACAAATACTAACCTTAAGTGGGCTCCCCAATCAGAGACTACTGACAACAGCTGTCTCCGATTGGGGAGCCCTGAACAACAGCATAGAGGTGCCTAGAGGCGCCTCTACACGGCACGTCCTGGCTGTGAGCCCAAGGCACAAAAGATGGCCCGGGGCCCCCAGCCAGGACGTGACAATGCTGTTGTTCAGGGTGTGTTTTATGTTTAGTTATGTTTTTTGCTGTTAGTTTACAGCCACTTTATTTCCCGTGTACAGTTCGTGTTTGTTTTGTTTAAATAAATGCTCTGTAATGGCGGAATGAAGGAGACCAAACTGCAGGAGGCGAATTACACGAATAGGTTTTATTTCCTATGGCACTCGGTAGGATATCACACTACCGGTGGTTCAATGTTGAACTAAGTGGCGGTAAAGAAACACTCTGCCACAGAGCACCTCTGTGCTCTACACACGATCACAGGAAGACAATAACGAACGCAGAGACAAGACACATGAGGGATTAAATAGGCAGGCAAATGAGCCGCAGCTGGTTG